>BRDA01064296.1:0-52311 GCA_036984385.1 Crenuchus spilurus
GGAGTATATGCAAATTGCCATTATAAAAACTGAAGCAGTAGACTTTGTGGACATTGATGTTTGTGTCATTCTCAAAACTTTTGTCCATGACTGTAGTGTATCTGAATCAGTGCAAGTCGGTCAAGCAGAAGTACAGTAGATGAGCATGCATTTTAGCTCCCCATTCATTCTCTATGGGAAAAAAATCCCAGATTAATGAAGTTTTTAGGAAAACTGCAAATCCGATCAAAATTCTGTATACGACCCTGGATCACAAAATCGGACCGAACAATCTGGAGTTGGAACGGTGTCTATATCTCGAAAACTGCGGGACAAGAAGCGCGTCAAAAATCTGGCGGAAGAAGAAGAATATATGAAAAACGAATAACAGTATATTATAATTAAGTTTAATTAAATTAAGTTTTTCTTAAAGTTAAGAACATTGTTATTGCAAAGATGAATCATTATCTGGAAACACTCCCCTGTTTAGTTCACACAAAAATAGTTTCTGTTCTGTTCACAGAACTGCCTTGTCATTGTTGAGGCAGTACACATAAAAGGCAGGAGAGCTAATTCAGTCATGACTAAGCCTCGTTTATCATCTGAAAGTAATACCAGATTTTTTTAAATACTGTACTTCATTTTAAAGTCATGAAACAATACATTCAAGGAAAAAATGTGATAAGAAATTGAGTTGTATTCGTTTTTAAGGAACATTAACAGGATAAGCATAAAGCCCACACAAAATTATTCAACCTCTACTGTTTGCCTGACGTAGCTCAGTCACGTGATGGTACCACATCAAAACAGAAGAGGGGGAGGAGCTTTGCACTGTGACAGAAGCAGCACTTAAAGGCAGTGGCACTTAAACATACAAAGACAGGTCGCCTCTTGGACGAAACTGCAGCAGTGCAAACAGGAGAGAAACTGAAAATAAAAGTATTTATCTCATTACACTGGTATTGATCAATATCAATACCAACGTTGGCATAATCGATATTTGGATCAATTCGCCCACCACTACGTGTTAACATTAGAGCCCATTTTAGGTTCATCCTAAATCAATAGGGCCTTTATTTTGAAATGACAGATTATAATGTCTTGTTAACTGAGTGACAAGTACTAAGCTGTCATAATAAAGTGATCGTTTTCTGTGATAAGTGTATTCCTTCTAATAACAGTCTAAATATAGAGTGAAAATAATGAATTGTAATTTAAAGAGCTTTTATTTAATTATACACCAGAATGCCTGATTTAAATTAACTTATATTTATTATTTATATTGATCTGCGGAATCGATGATGGCTCAATTGAATCACATTTTAAAACGAAAATACTGTTGCTAAGACATTTTAGTAGATTTTATTTTCAATTCAAAACGTTTTCTTTTTAAAAAAACAGTGAAGGATTTGTGGCTTTTATTTTGAAATCAGTTAATTGCACGTTCTTGCAGCGATGTTTAGTATAAGCACTATGAAGAAAACAGGCGGGGGCTAGTTTGTCCAAGCTTTTTTGAAGTGGAAGCTGGCCTGACCGCACTGTTTTAGTGAGTAGTACAATATACTGTATATAAGTAGTTTATAAAAGTTTATATAGACAGTCTATGAGTACTGGCGGAGGAGACTGAGCTCTTAATGTAGCGGCCTCAGCGGAATAACGGTCACTTAAAACCTGACTCACCGTAAGAACAGAACAAAAACAAAAATAAGAGTCCTGTCCACACAAAAGCAAATAAAGAATCGACAAAACATTTTTTCAGTCATAAAATACTGTTATTAAAGAGTTTACAGTCTATTCAACAGGAAACGTAATCCAAGCTTAAGTTCAGAAAACAATAAACATTGACCTGAATATTTAAAGCAAACACAACAAACCAAAATAGGAAAAGAAGCTTAAATCAGCACAAAACATGGTCAGTCTCTGACTCATAAACACACGATATGAACTTACCCTTTTCCCCTTCCATCTAGGTGCTATATTGCAAATTTTAGTGAGAAGCCTTTCAGGAAGTCCCTCTACATTAACCCCGTCACTGCCCAATTTGAACTACGCATGCGCAGTATAGTTACGTCATTTCCGGTTTATA
Source organism: Crenuchus spilurus (assembly GCA_036984385.1). Lineage (NCBI taxonomy): Eukaryota > Metazoa > Chordata > Actinopteri > Characiformes > Crenuchidae > Crenuchus > Crenuchus spilurus. The sequence continues at coordinate 2,066 of BRDA01064296.1, forward strand.
GTTTTATTTACAGGTAAAACGCAAATGTTTTATTAAAGCTATGTTATTAAAGCTGTGTGCAATCCACTCGGTTCCTTGTGTTAAAAATAAATAATTTGCGTTTTATAGCACTTTGCAGGATTACTTATTAAATGGTGATAAAAAATATTTTGATTTTTAACAACAAAAAATAGAGAGCAAAATACAAAACTACAAACTCTCGTGGCGGATATCAGTTTTATATATTACAAGCTGGGGATTGCAAAACAAAACAAAAAAAAAACCCAAAGGTAAACTATCTTCCTTTTTATAAGCAGTACATAAAATCAAGGGCATACAATAAGAAAATTAGAATAAGTGCTTTTCCAGTTTTTCAGTCTACTTAATGTAGTACAGTATGATTCAGCTCCATTCCTGAAGCAGAGCAAAGAGGGCTTGTTACTCCTCCACTTACTACAATGAATGTGGTTCTTTGCTAAAAGTACGACTATAATTTATAGCTTCAGAGAAGGCACAATTTTAGTTATCCACAAAAAAATAGTGACCAATTGAGAATGGCAAAAATTGTGAATATTGGAATGAGAAAACAAATGTGACCCCGCCAGGGAAAACCAGGTCAAAGTCATTACTTTTTTTCAAAATTAGTTTTTTTTCCAAAACAACTTTTTTTGTGAATTAAAGTTTTGTTTCTGATCAAAATATGTCGTCCGATAGATATCTGAGGCTGTTATCTTTCACTTACAGCAATAATACCGAGTGGTTAAGTTTTGTCGCTAATGTGAGTGACAATATTGACACGATATCTCAATATGTTGTCCAGTGACTTTGGCCTCGTTTTCCCTGGCGAGGTCACAAATGTTCCAAGGATTCGTCATCTGACTTACAAAAACATACAAATCAACCTCAAATTTAAATATTTTTTCCAGAAACATGGCTACAGGATATATCTTACATATTTAGTACACTACGTACACTTTAGGAGATCTGGGCCCTTTGACAAATTTGGACTGGGCCAAAGTCATTATGGTTTTATAATCTAAATTAAGATTCTAATTAGAATCATAATGAATCTTCTCAGATCTTCATAGATAATCTTATTACATTTGAAGTCAATCAAGTTACAATTTTAGTGTAGGCATTGAAACTGTCACCTTTGAGCACACTGACATTTTTGATTAGTTGAATCAGTGAAAGGAATCGATTTCACATCTTAAAATATCTCCATGACAATCTAAAAACCCTTAACAAAGACGAGACCTTTTTCATACCAACCTTTCTTAAATATTGACTTCCTACCAACTGTGATGGTCCTGTTATTCCATATAATTGATCCTTGAGTAGAGAAATTGTTCAAATATACATTTTCCAGAACCGAAGAATTTGCAGAAGTGAGAGATTTTAACTGGAATCTTACTAATTTCAAAGTCACTTGACAAAAAATTTAATTCCTCCCAATTTCTTAAAAATTTAACATTTATTTATTTTTATTTATTTATTATTAAGAGTGCCATCTTACCCGCTCAGAGAAAGCACAGCCAATTTTACTCTTTGGCCCTGGCTGCTGATGACAAACCACATAATCGGGATTTAAACTTGCGATCTTCAGATCATAGTGAGTTAAAAAAAAAAAAATTCAGTAGATCTTCAAGCATATACCTTTATACTAAAACTGTTTGCCATAATCCAGGAGACATTTTACCAAGTAACGCCACTGCTTAAAGGACATTTCACTACACACTCTTACCTTGGCTACAAGAACAATGACTGATGCTCTTGGCTGAGGATTGCTCACATGGAGGTGTTTTAAGACCTCATCTACACCATCATCACATCATGCAACCACACACACACACACACACACCTCACTATGTTGGTGTCACTGCTGTGGTGAGAATGGTAAACCAACCATCTGCTGTGATCATCTTATGGAGGTCCTAGAGAGAAGAGGGCTGATCAAAACATTCCACTGAATCGGCCTCACAGAATAGGATAAACTCTCAAAAGAAAGTGCAGAAGAGGCAGAATGTTAACTTTCAGAAAGGTGGAGCGCTAATCCACTTTATTGATTGGTCTGAACTTTTTTGTAATTGGCTACTTAAGAGACATTGTGCGATACAAACATTGCGTTTCAACATCATGGGATACAAGGGTTATTTCAAGTCTCGATTCTGAACGGACAAAAGAAGAAGAAAAAAAAAAAAAGTTACCACTGCAAGGTGTTGGACTTTTAGAAAAAGAAAAAAAGACTAACTGATGCAATGATCGACTTTCATTTTCTTAAGATTCAAGTTTCACCGCATTTTTTGTCAACGCCATTGTAAACACTTGGCATCCCATTAAAACAGGATGAATAACATCGATGTTGAAAAGGATTTTAAAAAATCTCAACATGAGCTTTTTTTCCTCATTTCAGAAGTGAAATTAATTAAATATCAAAATGAAAAGCAGACGAGTTGTTTGTTTACTTGAGTGAAGCCAAAGCAAAGAAAACCAAAATGTATGAACAGGTTATGCTCAGAGACTTTTTGTAGGGTCTTGCGTTGGATACTAGAGCTGTCGTTACTGTTAGAGCTGTGTTTGTGCAGAAAACTAAAACTGAATATTTTCTGTTGGACATCAAGAAATTTAAAATCTACAAGTGAAAGCCACCACTAGGAAGCAGCAACTTCAACAGCCTTACTGTACCATAGATTAAAGCAAAAGATCAAGTCGTGTCAAACAAGCCCGAGAAAAAAAAAAAAAAAAAAAAACATCTGAATGCCAATAAAGAATTATTGCAAAAATGTTAATGAAACATTCCAGACCTCTGCACAAGCTTGAATAACTTAGATTACAGGTAGTTTGCTTTGAATCATTGTCAAAAGTTACTAAGCAAAAAAGAAAAGTGCAACAATGGTGCAGAGATGCGTCGAACAGAAGTTTGGTTTTTATCTTTGTTTTTCTCTCTTCTGGGCAGACAAATCATTATGTGGGGAAAAGGTTGCCAGCATATACTTCAGCAAATTAAAAACAATAAACAAGAAGGTCACAGTTTGATTTCTCCCCAACGTACGGGGGATCAGGACCCTCTCCAAAATTCCTATAGTAAGAAGGAGAAGGGGGGAAAACAGCAGAACATTTAGCACTTGTTAACCACACAAACACAAAGAAGCAGTTCAGGATGACCCAAACTTGTGGCCAGATCCACCACAAACCACTGCTCAGCACAGGAAGAAAAGAAAAGAAAAATAATATACATAGAACTTTGAAGGATCAAAATAAAAAACATTCAGCTTATATTTTATCTTTCACGGGGAAAAAAAAAAAAATCATACGGCTCCAACACCAGTGATCTTACTTGCGACAGCAAGAAGGAGACGGTGTCTTTTCTTTCGTAAACTTTGCTTTTCCTGCAGGTCTGACAGAAGCTCCTTTACAAAGGTCAGAAGCTGAATCTATTTCTAAGGTAAGGTTATGCGCCTTCACAGTGCCAGGAAGGCAGCGTCCTCGTGTGTGACAAATGCTCTCCACTGTGTGGTGACTTTCTGAAAGTTTCAGCGGTCAGGATGCTGATCGGCACGAGCAGTTCAGTTCGTCCTGCTCCCAACCACTGTGAGCCAGGAGAAAACCTGTGTTTTTCACATTGAGAGCATAAACTTCCATATAATCTCAAACCAGCAGGGTCTGATTTAAAAAGCAACATTAAAACGCAAAAAAACACTGCAAAACTATTTACATACATTGATTTTTTTTCCTTTTTTAAAGTATTTCTTTACAGAAACAGAACAAAATTTTAAGCAAATAAGTCTAAAGTAAAGTTCTTTTTATTAACATTGCAAAGTTCTTCATCCAAATGATTTCTCATCCACAAATAGGTGACGAAGCTTCTGGACTTTGTTAAAAAAGTTTATCCTGAAGACTGTTAGTGGCCCCCCATGCGATGCTCTCACTGACCACTAGAGAGCAATAAAGCACCAGAAGGGAGTCCTCCTGCCCAGCTAGTCCCCACACAAGAGTGGCAGTGAGAGGGACATGTAAAAGCTGGGTAGGCAGGGCGCTGGTGGGAGGGACACTTCACCGCAGTGACCCTATGAACAGTGGGGGGTTGGAGGGAGATCGAAGTTCTTCGCTAGGCTCAGTCGTCGCTGTCCGACAGGGTTTCATACTGTTCCGAGAGCAGTGGTGGCTCCCTCTCCCATCTCTGACCGACAGGAGCGGCGGCACCTCCTGGTTGCTGCTGCTGGGACTGCATGGAAGGATAAGGGCAGGCCATGGAGGTGGGAGGGATACTACTCTCCATCCGCATAGTCAGAGGGTTGTAGGGGAACTGCATGGAGCCTGGTGGGGGTAGAGTTACAGTAAATTTATATAGATTTGTAACTAAACTGTATATTTGTAACAGTGACTGGCCTGAACTTACGCAAACACAAGAAAGGCTCAAAGGTCTGCATCTCACCTGTGGATGAAGGCCGGTCTTCCCAGACCCAGCTTGGGGCCTGTCTGTGGTACTCGCCTTCAGAATGCACTGAGGAGACAGAGGAGGGTCTCTCTCCACCGGAGTACAACTGTCCTGGGTTAGGTGACTTGGATTTCCTGCTGCCGGCTTTGCTCTGGAGCTTCTGCTTGCCAGCTGTGGAGACAAACACACGCAACTAATTACAACAGCAGAGTTTTTATATCATATTATACAGAGAATACAATTACAGAGAGATAAGATGTTAATATATTCTTAATATACAAGAATCTAAATTTACTGAAACTGCACATCTGCCAAAATGACACTGTAGGGTCGTTACGATTAGCAGGTGATTAACTGCCATATATTTGATTAGGTGCTAATAACTCTGATGAATAATTGTCTTTTGTTCTGCGAGATGACAAATGGTGGCCAATGATGGAAGACCGTTTGCTGAATTCTCCTGCAGTACAACACCAGACCAGCTGCCAACCCGAAACCCTGACCATTACCACAACCATCAATAAAACAGAATTCAAATGTACTCGTAGCAACTATCAGACTGATGCTACCAGTCTGATTAACTGTATTGTGGCCCCAGATTGATGACACTACCACTATTATTATTATTATTATTATTATTATTATTTTACACTATAGCATAATATTAGACTAAACTGATGATACTGTATATCTCTATCGGTAGTCTCATCAGAGGGAGATGGATCCCCTTTGCGAGTCTTGGTTCCTCCCAAGGCTTCTTCCTGCAGCCTTGAAGTTTTTCATTACCACTTTCGGCTTGCTCATATTGTTTTTTTTTTCTTTATTCTAATGATCTGCTTCTGATACTAATTATACAAAGCTGCTTTGTGACAACGTGGCTATATAAATACATTTTGATTGATTGACTTTTTGGGAAAGGTGATGTGGAAGCAGTGATGAGTGAGTGTTTTCCTTACAGTATCTACCTGTGTTGGGGGAAGGACTGGCCTCCTGTCGTCCCTCTGGGATGCCCCCCATGCTTGCTGTACTGTTGCCCGATGTGGGAGCTCCAGCCTGGCCTTGCTGCGACTGCTCCTCTGGTCTCTCGTCCACACTCCCCATCAGAGCCTTGCGGATAATGTCCTCCAGACCCAGATTACTGGCAGGGTCGCTGTATGAAGGGTTCCTGTGGTTCACATTACCTGAGGAGGATGACACATAGGATGAGCGAGGACAGAATAACTGGTAAGGAATCAACAGAAATGAAAATGTACAGAATAAGAGTGTCCACAGGTACTGAAGTACTCAGCTGTTCCAGAATAAAATCACTTCTTATAGCACAGTACGAAGAAAATATGTAGCCAGCAGTTCAGTTAAAATGAGAGATTTTCACATGGTTATTTACATGTTTTGCTTTTAATTGCAAGTAAACGTATTACCAGTACTTTTCTACCAAAATGTGAGTGCAGTACCAATGATGTGTTGCCTAAAATGTGACTGGGAAGTGCCTCACTAGGTCAACTAATCTACCAGATGTTAGATGTCACCAGCCTGTGTTAATCTGGCACAGAGCAGTACATAAAACCTTCAAACGGTGAAAAAATATACTTACTTGAGCTTGTTACTGCTGGTAAATTAAAGATCTCTGTGCCTGGCTGTGCATTGCCTGGAGAGTAAAAAATATGAAGAATACATTTAACCAAAATCCATCACTTGTTTGTGGTTATAAAAATAATAAAGAAACATTAATAAGGTGCAGCAGAAATGGGCACACAAATAATAATGTCCTTACCACCGTCAGCCTTGCGGAAGATCTCCTGCTTCTTGGACATCACCATAGGAGAGGTGCTCTCCAGCTTGGTGAAGAAAGAGGGCAGATAACTGCCACTGACTGGGGAGCGCGAGTCCGTCCTGACACCAGAGAAAGGGCGCATGGTCAGAGGTGTCAAAAGTCAACAGTGTGTGTGGGAAATGTGTGGGTGTCAGCCAAGTTTCCACTACAGATGAGATGCCAATAGTGGCCCGTGGGTTTGGGATTACACTGCTCTAATGCTAAAGGGTATCCTGCTGATCTAGTGCCAGGCTGGAGTTCTCTAAAAACAGCTGTTGAAGTCTATATCCCTTCTCAAAGCACACACACACAAATGCTATAATATAGAAATTCTATAACGATAAAATCATGCACATTAAGGGTACCTCGGCTCAGAGAGGTCCTGTTCACGTCTGCCTGAAAGCATGGTGCTCTCTTGTTTGTCCAGGCCCGAGTAGCTCTGAGGTGGGGAAATGGGCTCATAACTCTCCACACCTCGACCACCGGTGCGCTCAGGAGATTTCCCCGGCCTGATGCACAGAGAGAGGATTTTAAATCACACATCATGAGAGAGCTTTGGTGGTGGTATTAAAAGAATTTAACAAGGATGCAAAAGTCAGTAACTTTCTATAGTGCTAATAAAAAGATTTTATACATATATATAAAATTTTTTTTTTTTTGTAAAAGAACCCAGTAGTTAATATTACTGTTTAAGGAAAATGTAATTTAAAATGAATTATTTGTTGCATAATTGTATAAGAAACACAGGTAGGGACCCTGGTTTCCTGCAGAGCCTACAAGTATAAAATCAGCTGTAAGATGATTATGACAATTAAAAAAAAACAAAACATTGTTAATTCAAAGCTATTGGGAATATTTGGAGATAGCTGTAGATATAGTTACACACACACACACACACACACACCTTGTTCTAGGTTTGTCGGGGGCATTCTCAGGAGAGACCCTACTGGGCTGTTTCTGATGGTGGGTTGGCTGGATGGGATTCTCCGGGCTGTAGCGATTCGGTGCTTTAGACCGACCCACAGGCCCTGCACCAGAGCTTTGGAATGTAGAGGAAGAGGAAGGCAGTGAGTTGGCAACAGGAGAAGGGTCCTGATTCCTGGCAAAGTCCTGTGTTATGATATGCTGAATGAGACAAAAGCAGAAACAAAAGGTCAGCATCAGGACATGAAAAGATGTCTGTGTGAACATAACACAAGGTGGGGTCAATGTGAGAGCATCAGATGTATCTCTCATTTATATTTGATCTAACACACACACGCGCACACAGTCAGTAGTCTGACTACTGATAGTGTTTAACACTGGGGGGGAAAAAAAAAAAAAAAAGGTTCATCCTCCCCCCAGCACCAACCCTCCAAATGCAGATCCCTGGATTTGTCACAACTGCCAAGCCAATAATAGATTAGTTTATTAATATCATTGTAAATAAGCCCTTTATCTTGCCAGTTTTTACTAGTTAGCTGTAAAGCTATAATCATATTTAAAACTTCTTAAATAAGTCAGATTAATATATACTTATACAATAATAAAATGTACAATTATTCATGTTATTAATGTAAAATGTTAAAAATGTATTTGTTGTTAATAAACTGACATTAAATTGTTTCGTTTGTCAACACCTGTAGTCTTCATTTAGACATTAAAATTAAAGTATGGATCCCTGAACCATTTATGTGCTGTTTTGTCTGTCAGTAGAGGAGTTTGGGCCGTGGTTTGGCTGTGTCCCAAAGTAACATCATAGTCCCTACATAGTGCACTTCACAGATAATAAAACTAATAACACAGGCAGGAAAACGTTAATCTTATAGCTCACTAAATATTACATTAAACTAAAAAAATGAGTGCAATAACCATTTATGACCGACTGTACCCTATGGAGGGTGTAGGGAGACATTTGGGATTTGCCCTTGCTTGCTTTAAGTCAAACCAACAAATAATTTAGGCAGACAATCACGATAAAACATTCTCCAGAGACCTGTTCTACTCTCAGAGCGCAGGGACAGCAGGAACAGACTATTTACCAAGGGGAAAAGACTGAGACAGGAATATGTCGCTTTGATATGATATTCGCTTTTGTATTTTAAAGGTATATGTTACTATTCATATCACCAGGTCACATAAAATATATTTATTTATTACTCATTTTGTCTAGCGCCCTAAAATTCCATCAGATCAAGTGTAGTTCACAGTCAGAGTTTTAGTCGTTCCTGAGCGGAGCACGTTCTCAACGACAATCTTTAGCAGAACAATAGGGATTAAGTGGCTTGCGGCAGGGGTGTGGGGGACAGCTTTCCTTATGAAGAAAAGCATGTTCATCAACATTTCAGATGTAAACTTAATGTTTTTAAAAACAAAACGTAAGCATGTGTACAAAGTGTGTGTTTTGTTACCGAGATGTGGTCAGCCAAGGTCATGACACGGTGTGTCTGTGTGGAGGGTGGTGGCTGAGGTGTTGTGGATCCAGAATCCACCTGTGGCCTGTACCTATTCACATCATACGGTCTAACTGAACCTGAGAGAGAGAGACAGACAGAGAGAGAGACAGACAGACAGAGACAGAGACAGACAGACAGACAGAGACAGACAGAGAGTGTGAGTGAGAGAGAGAGAGAGAGAGTGAGTGTGGGGTGTCTTGGTCACATTTGCGCAGAAAAAAACACTACTTCTAAAATCCAGACAATCAATTCTCACAATTTCCTCTGCAGATGCACATAAAATGAAGCATAAATAGTCTGGACATAAACAACTAAATGGCGGAAGTTTTGAACTTATGGCTCATATGAGGCTGATCAAGAGCATCACATTGACTTAGCAGTCCTTTCCTATGAGAATACACAAGCTGATATGTGCCTGTATCAGTGATTTGTGCACCTTAATGTAGCTGAAATCACTATTAAGAAGGGTTGTCTGTATACTTTTTAAAACACTTTTATACGTTTGTATATACAGATGTCAGTATATTAATATACACTGCTCAAAAAAATAAAGGGAACACTTAAACAACACAATGTAACTTCAAGTCAACCACACTTCTGTGAAACCAACCTGTTCAGTTAGGAAGCAACACTGATTGTGAATCAGTTTCACCTGCTGTTGTTCAAATGGAACAGACAACAGGTATAAAGGAGAGGCAATTAGTAAGACAACCCCTATACAGGAGTGGTTCTGCAGGTGGTGACCACAGACCTTTTCTCTGTTCTCATCCTTTCTGGCTGATGTTTTGGTCACTTTTGGATTTTGTCAGTTCTCTCACCATAGAAGTAGCATGAGGCGATGTCTACAACCCACAGAAGTTGCTCAGGTAGTGCAGCTCATCCAGGATGGCATATCAATGCGAGCTATGGCAAGAAGGTTTGCCGTGTCTGTCAGCACAGTGTCCAGAGCATGGAGCAGATACCAGGAGACATGGAGGGGTCTGTAGGAGGGCAACAACCCAGCAGCAGGACCACTACCTCCTACTTTGTGCAAGTAGGATTTCCAATTTGTGCAATTCCAAATTCAGACCTCCATGGGATAATAATTTTGATTTACATTGATTGTTATTTTGATCTCAATGCATTTCACTATGTAATAAATAAAGATTTTCAACTGGAATATTTTATTCATTGAGATCCAGGATGTGTTATTTTAGTGTTCCCTTTAATTTTTTGAGCAGTGTATTATCCAGTGTCTGCATGCTCACCTGTGCCAGGCTGAGAGCTCTTCTCTGGGGGGAAGGGTCCATCACTCTTTTCCTCTCTCTGTGTTGGAGAACTGGCTGGGCTGATCACTTCAATGGCCCCACTAGCCTGTGCCTCATAACGGCTAGATGGCACTGGAGCGCAGAGAGGAAAATTCTTTATATTTATATAATTTCCTTGAACTTTTACATGCAGACAGTTGCACAAGAAATTACCATAATCAGCAGCCACATGTTACAGAAGAGAACTTTAGCCTGTGAACATGTTTATATATAATATATATAACTTCACTACTTTACAAAACCGCCTCCTAAAATACAGGAGTACTTTAAATATATACTACAAACACATTTACAAACATTTTACACCTGACTGAAGGGAATTAATGATTAATAAACAGAGGGGAGTATTTTTATTCCCTTAGTCTAAGTCCCTTAGTCCCTTTTATTCCTAAATCTAATATTACAATGGAACCTCTTATTTTCCTTGGTTATCGTGTGATTCGGTTATTGTTGACTTTGGGAAGAAATTTTGTCCCATTTATCGTTTATCTGCCCAGGTTTCATTGGAGTGCCCACGTGGCTCACCGCTCGCTAATTTTGCAAAAACAAAGCATTCACCCATGTTTGTCGTTAATTTTGTACTTTGTTTTTTGTTGTTTCTCTGGCCTTGTCTCTCATTGATGACGCTTAAAACAAACTAAAACACCACACACTAAAGCGAAACCGTGCAGCTCTACCACAAATTGCGACTGAACAGGTGTACAAAACAAAGGCTGCAGCTGGACCACACCGGCACTCTCTAAAACAGAGCGTTAACCTATAAGAGTGATATTAAATGTTTATTTATCCATTTCATTAGTCTTTTGTATTTATTTGTCATCGTGTGCTGTATAACTAAAACTATAGTTATTCTATATCAAATGTATTTTTGTTTAGATTTTGGAGTGTCTGGAACAGATTAATTGGATTTACATTATTTCTTATAGGACATATTGCTTCAGTTATCCTTTGTTTCAGTTATGATCAGACACTTTAGAACTGATTAATGATGAAAAAGGTTCCACTGTATAGCTTTGCATTGTGCACTCTTTGGGTTGTATACGAGGTCATCTATCAAGGGTCATCTATCACACTGTTGCCATTTATATTTGTCAGGGTAAAAAAATAAATCCTATAGCTGTTTACTATAATCTAATTTTTCTTGTAATTTTAATGTAATGATGTCACAGTGTTTTATACTGATGTGCTATAAACAAATATACAGTTTACATAATTCAGTAGACAAGAGTCAATTAAGTCTTCTGAGCATATGTAAAAGAGCTTGATTCCCACTCACAGCTGCCGGAGGAGTCTGAGCTTTGCGAGCCCCTCGCTCTGGAGTCTTTGTCAGAAGAGGCTATCTGGCGCGTGATTATGACATCAATGAAGCTTGCAGCAGTAATGGTGGTCTTGCCATGTGTGCGGAGCTCTTCTTCTATTCGAGACTTTGTTGGTGGGGGTTTGTCCTTGTCACTTCCTCCACCACCGTCAGGGTACACAGGAAGTGGCTGTTTTCCACCAGGAAGTGGCATGGCTCCGAATGGAGACTGCATGGAGCGACGCTCAGCCTCCTGCTGCTCAGCCGCGGCCCGCCGTGCTGCATGTATGTCACTGTCCCGGGGAACACTGCCCTCATGTTTGACCTCTTTAACTTTAGTTACGTCTATCTGAGGAGCTGAGGCAGCAGCGTCCACCAGAGCAGCTAGTGCATCAGCAGCAGTGTTGTAGCGAGGGTTGGACTGGGCTGCGGATGCAGGCATCTGCCTGCTCAGAGTTTAAAAGGAAAAGACTGGGTTGGACACTAGCAAAGGCAAATAAAGTCTAAAGTTAGAAATTGTACTTTTCCTCACTTTTTAGTGTGAAGTCAATATACGTAGTGAACCTTTGAAGCAATTATGCTTTACTAAGTTGTAACGTTAGGCTACACGTGGATACTGTTGTGGCCTCCTACTGCATCAAAAACAATAGTAAAAATTAATGTGTTCATAATGTAACAATTTAAAGTAAACTGTCATTTTTTCTTTATTACAAGTAAAGCAGTACCGGTGCTAGGCATGTGGGAGCCCTAAGCACAAATGCTTTGTGTGCACCCATCCTGCCTCCCTACAAGTCTCCACCATGCACCCCAAAAACCCCCCCCCCCCCATAATTATATCTTTTAAGACTCAGGAGTTTTGAGCTATAAACCAAACTGATCAACAATTAAAAAAAGGCTTGTAATGTCACTTCAAAGGGCATGAATGTAAAATCTTTTTAAATTATGATCACTGATAAATTTTAAAACATTAACATTTTTAGAGATGTAATACATCTTTACTTGTTGTGCTAAAAGTAATTCTATTATTTTTCAGGTTAGATTGGTCACAAATGGAACCCTTCCCCACCCCACATGAAGTATGGTACAGGCGCAGCATTAAATGTATTTCTCATATATACAAAAATATATATTTTTACATTTTAAAATTTAAGTTTTTTTCATTCTAAAGCTTGAAGAACCAATTTAGTTCCCACTGGTCCTGCCCAGCACACTGTTCTCTTTACTTGATCTAAGAACATCATTTCCAGGCCTGGAATAACTTGATTAGCTGAACCAGACCTGAGGAGAAATGGAACACTGTACTCCAGGACGAGGGTGGGGAAGCACTGATGTTTTTAGCTCTGCAGTTATAAAACAAAGAAACTGAAGTGTCACTGCAAAGTATGTTTATTAAATAACCTACATTAAAGGAGTGATCACACTCTTGGTGCCTTGGAAGATGCTAGGCCTGTGCTGGACAACTCCCTCTTGTGGCCTCAACAAAGGGGAAGGGGAACGCAGGAGACCACGACTGCCAGGCCTGCCAGGCTGCTCTGCAGCTGAGACATACAAGACACACATGAAATTAGTTTTCATAAATTTGCAAATATACTTACAAAATGAACCTCCAGCATGTTATTAATTGATAAACCGGTAGAACTGACATTAATATGATTTCTAATATACTGGTCTCACCTCCACGCATGTACTCGTTTCGCTCCCGTTCTCTCTCTCGCTCCCGCTCTCGTTCCCGCTCTCTCTCCCTCTGCTCCCTCTCTCGCTCCTTCTCCCTCTCTTTCTCTCGCTCCCTGTCTCTCTCACGCTCTCGCTCACGCTCTCTCTCCCTCTCCACACTGGCAACGAGGTGACTGGGGTGTCCTGCGAGAAACAAACACATACACAAGCATGCAGACAGACACACAAACAAAAACACAGATTGACGGTCAAACACTTGACCTATTAGGAACCTAAAGAATAAGTGTTTCCTTGTTGAATGAGGCTGGAAGAATGGAACAACAGTATATAAACAGAGATCAACACACACTACATCAGTGTGCAACAAGGGCTCCTGTAAAAGAGGTGTTCAGCAGCTGGAAGAGGCAGAGAAGGGACAGAGTGCTGATCTGTAGTGAAGATGACTTTATGTACACAGTAAAGAAAAACCTTGCTTGCTACACTACTAGACAAAATTTCCATACACAGCAGAATAAATATTATAATGATGAATAAGATTACAAATAAATATGATTAAATGAGTATTAGGCTTTACAAACAAAGAGAACTAAACAAAAAAAACTATTTATCTAACAACGAATGAGTGTCAGTAGCTACCAATCAGAAGCAGGGATGCACCAAATATTTGGCAACCAAAATTATTTGGCCAAAAAAGGCAAAAACAAACCTTCGGTGTTCAGCCGAATAAGTGAACAGTTTTTAATGACCTTTTTCTAGTTCCCAGCTGAAGAACTGAACTACAGTGTTTGTTTACTGCAGTAAAGTGAGTTTAATGTTGGTTTACCATTCAGAATTGTGCTTTTCCTCACCAACAAAACACAGATTCGCCAGCACAGTTACAGTTTAGTGCTGAAATTGAAGAAGACAACAAACTACAGGCACCTTTACTAAACTACACTTATGATGAAGCCAGAATACAGCTGTTTAGCTTTGTGTTTGTGCTCCGGTGGCTGCAGTGTTAGGGAGCGTCTCACAATTACCAGAAGAAATGTGAAGTGTTTCAGTTTCTGTAGCCAATGACACTCACATTAAACACAAAGCATACATGTGACTTACATCATTAATTTTAGACATTTTCTTCATTTATTAAATATTAGTAATAATGTAACATACATGGCATCTTCATATAATTATTTTGGGATTACCATTTTATACATATTTTAGTTAATAATTTTATAATAGTTCATATAAATTAAGAAATTTGGTATTCGGCCAAATGTTTCTGTTCCGGGCAAAAATTTTGAATGATGGTGCATCCCTAAACAAAGAATGTTTACAGAATTAGTAAAGTTCTTTAAACGGTTTACATGGGTTATGCATCTTAGCAGTTACAATGTTTATAGTAATATTTATTCCATTAACATTCCTAGTGGAAATAAAAAAAAAACAATTACATATCTCATGTCCTAGTGAAGTAACTAGTTGATTTAACTTAAAATTACCATACACCTTTACTACTTGCATACATACACTAAATATAAACTCTTGCATCATTAGCACAAAGCAAGTTGTTAAAGCCTAAGCACCAGCTAAAGGAACATTTTTAAAAGATGAAAACTACTGGAGTGATGTTGCTTATGGACGACAATGAAGCTTACATGTGACGCCAACTCAGAAACGTCCATATCAAAGACATCAGTACCAGTTCTTCAGATTCTCAAGTTATATTAGAATCTACTCAAGACAATGAATCATCAGTGACTGATGGCATGACTGTAGACCCATTTCAGTGAAACACAGATCTTTATATAGGAGCACAAGTTACAAGTTACTCAAACTTGTAAGATAACAGAAAACTTCCTGTTTTAACAGATACAGCTTTCCAGGTTTCAAATTTATTTTCATGCTATGAAGAGTTTGCGCAACTGTTGGCAATGATGAGCAGTGCTAAGTGAGGCTAAATGAAAGCTAGCGGTGGATGAACAGAAGTATCTGAAGTGTCAAAGTGACAAATATTCACAGAGAAGATTGTAAGGGCATACTCACACTAGGCACAGATCCTTCTCAAAGCACGGTTTGACTAGTGTGATCGCTCTGAAGAGGTGGCACCAAAAGTTGCCTTGTGATGACGCAAACGTGCTCGGGCCTGGATTGTTAGCAGTGTCAGTGCAGGCCAGCAGGGGAGTGGGGAGGGAATAACCATGCTTCAGCATGGTACAGGCACACTGTGCCTAGTGTGAGTATGCCCTAAATCTCCTTCTTTGCTGGTCAGCATTTACAGAGGGTATGAATTATGTTTTTAAGTCGCTAGGTTTTTTGAGCTTTTCTTGATTTGTTTTCATGAATATGATGTACACCACAAACTCCAAGGTCACTGGCAGCCAAGAGTGCCAAGAGCAACTGGGACAAAGCATCAAACGTTTGTTTCTTGTAAAAAATGCTTTACTACTGATAATCAAAAGCAACTACTGATAGCTGGTGCTTAAGCCTTTAAACAAAATAAGTGAAGCACTGTCTGTAATAAAATTAGTGAAGCCATGGTACATGAAGCAAGCATCTCGTCGGTCAAACCACATTAAACTCTTAATGAACCAATAATATGATTAGTAGTGAAATCCCTTAGATACAGACCAAAGCTGCAGTCACCCATAAATACAGATCTAGGAGCAGCTTTATATAGCCTTGAACCAGTCTCCATCATCTGGAGGCAATCACCTGAGCTGATTCTAGACCAGTATTGAAAAGCATGTGGTGCCTTTTTCACTACAGCAGTTGTGTTGAGAGGAAACAGTTTTGCTTCAGGAACAGGTACAGGTGAGCAGGAGCAGTCAGGAGGGAAGAGCAGAAACAGCAGGCGGAGGCGATTTAGATCAGGCGTTATGCACAGAGGAGGAGGAATTGAAGAGGGATCAGGGTTGGGAGTGGAAAGGGGGTGGGGTTCCTCACCTTGAGATATGGAGACTGGGTTGAAAACCCTAGGAGGAAAAGGGGGCTGAGGTCCAGGGATGTACGTGATGCGGTCCAAGGTGGGGGAACCTGTTCCCCCAGGGTGAGGCAACAGGATGGTGGGAGGCATCTGGGCTAGATCAATTATACCTTTTACAGACAGAAGCAAAGGGCCAGAGGGTGAGCAACCACAACCAGGATCACTGTGAACTTTCTCTTAATTAAGAGCCAACACCCTCGACTGAGCTTCTAGAAGCTTTTTTTTTTTAAAGCACATCAGTTATCAGACTAGAGTTCAGACTTTCAAATTTGGAGTGATCCTAATGGAAATTGACACTAAATGATTCACTTATAAATATCATTGTTAGGGCTGAATGCTGATCCTATGAGTCAGAAATGTTGTAAAGGTTACATCATTAAGGATAATACAGAACTGCTATTAGGAATTAGTCAGTTGATTCATGTGGTTAGATATGGTGCAGTGTGGAATAGTGGTTAGGCAACAGGACTTGATCTAAAAGTGGCAATCAAATCCTCTGGAGTAACTGCACCCACATTTTATCATTCATAATCCAATTTTATTAAGCATTTTAAATTCATTCATTTACTATATCAACAAGTTACAAGGTCTATTAACTGGAAAAAAGTTTTTTAAATGATTAGTTTTGCACAACAATGCAGCTGATCTAAAAAGCAGCCTCAGCCCTACATTCAGAAATTGCTATTTGAAAGGACTGATTTTCATCTTTTCTGCTTAGGGTCATTTGCTTCTGATAGTCTGGAAAAGGTTGCCACTAGTTCACACGAGCACACGGTCTACAAACTACACAAAACCCCTGGTCCACTCCCTCCCTGTAAACACAACGCGCCCCCCTCACCTCTGGCTCCAGGAGGATACGGGATGGCGAGTTGCTGTTCCCGTGGTGACAAGCCTCTGGCAACGTCAGACCGCGGAATAACCTGCATTTGCTGAGACGTGATGTAGTCGTTGAGGATCGTCTGCCGTGTGTTCTCCATGGTGTACAACTGGTAGGTGTTAGGGTAACCAGTCGGGGACGGTTGACGCTGGAACATGTACGCTGCTGGAGAAGAAGAGATTAGCCGATATGATATCGTTTGTAGGCTGACGTCAATGGAGAAATTCTGCCATGAACACACGGCAGGAAACTCTGGTTATGTATGAGACACAACTGGCCTCACATCAAATGACCTGATGTATCAAAGATAATTATCACATATTTACAAAAATCTTCCCCATTTCCCACCCATCTCACAGTCTGTGACGAGTCTAGCATGTTCTCATGGTTGTGTCTATACTTTTTCAGAACAGTAATGGATTTATCTTAGTACCTGGGTCAAGCACACGATGGTGAAAGAGATTGGGGTCTAGATGAGGAGGAAGATGGGCTCGGTACACTTCCCCAGGCACGACAGTCCGGTGATGTGGATCGAAAGGGCTGTGCGAGGCCAGCGGGTCACTCCCTGAGACAGGGGACTTCGCTGGGACACTGTCTCTCTGGGTTGGGGTTAGTGCACTTTTCCTCTCATGAGACACAGGCTTGCCCGTTGTTATACCCCCTAACAAAAACATGAACGTCAGCATTAAAAATACTGGTAAAAAAAACTAATCCTAAGATGAAGTGCAGCAGAGAAGGAAAAATGCCCTACCCTCCTGTGCCCGAAGCAGGGGCGATCCTCTGGAGATGGAGCTGGTGGTGTAGTTGGGGGTCCTGCGAGCGTTGGCATCTTCGTACATGCCAGGGCTTAACTGTGACTTGCTGGCTTCCTGATGTGTTGAGCGCAGCACTGATGTGGAGTTTACCACGGATGTGTGACGGACACGCTCCCTCTCTGATGATTTGGGATCCTCGTACTTCACACGCTCACGTTCGGCTGCCTCCATAGCAGAGTGTGGCAGCTTCCCTGGGCTGGTGAGGAGGGACTTGACGTTATGTTTGATGGCCGACTGGTTCACAGAGCTACTTTCATATTTCAGAGGAATGCCCTGGGGGGGGAAAGACAGTAGGTGAGAAGAAACACATTAAATAATCAAGTATGACTTTTCAGACAACATTATCACAAGACATTTTAACCCTCCGGAGTCGGCTCTCCTGCAAGCAGCATATTAACGAAACTCTGCAAAAACACTGAGCTTTTATCCTAGTAACAAAACTAAACATACCCCAGAAACCTTAAAGGGTCTACTTTTCACACAGACACACACACACACACACACACACACACAAACACACACATATATAGCTTGAATTCGAAATATATTTTTAGATATTTGTGAGAGGAACTTAAATAAGCAGAGACAACTGCGAGAACGAGTCAGGCAGCTGTGAGGCAGCGCAATCTGTCATTCATATATAATGACATGGTAATTCCAAACATTACATTGTTGGAATAGCGACTGTGTAATGTGAACGTGAGCAAAGACATCTCACTTGAGGTGAACACAAACAAAATACTTTTCATCTCTCACCTCACATGTATCTCAAAGATTTAATCTAGGAACCACTGAATGAGTAAAACAGAGTGTCACCTCACATTAGTTAACCTTTAGAAATAAAACCACATACAATGTCTATGCATGTCAGACTACATCAGAGTGTCTGAAACTCCAGGGGGTTAAACACAACCTTCTATTCAATCTTTTAGAACCAAAGACTTGCACTTTTGAATTCTTGCTACAGTAACGGGTGAGATGCATATTTTAGCAAGCTCATAATTTTTATTGTTGAAATTATTGATCATTTAAAAAAAAGATTTACAAAAAACAACATGAACACTACTGCAAAACTTTGGGTTACTTTGTAAATAGATATTGGTAATATTCCTCAGGACCACTTTAAAATCATGCACCTGAGAAATAGATCCTTCAAGGACGGGTGTCTTGCGGTTGTCCTGTGTCTCCTTACGGGGGATCTCATGAATGGAACGACCCATCTCTTTAATGGTGTTCACACCCTCATAGGGCTTGCCCTTGGTGATTCCTCCCTCAAAAGAGCGAATTGGTGGACTCTCCCTCTTTATCTGCTTGCCGTACTTGGCGTCATCAAAAGCTTCAGCAGCGGTTCTTGGTGTGCCTGAACAGCAGAGCCAAAAACAAATGTTCAGTGGCAATTTAAGACATGTTTATACTAATTTCATAAATACATATTCATGTCAATTCATATCACTAGTGTAGAAATAAGACTCATTCCGATCCTAAGGGCCCATGTCCAGTACAGCGATTTTTCTGAATGAACATTATATAAGGCAGTTGTGCCAGACATTAGCCCTGCAGGATAACAACTGAATACTCCTGAATTAAGACCAGTTTTCTCAGCTAGTATCATTCAAAGAATTTCACCCTGAGCAACAATAAGCAAATAAGTAAAAGAGGGCAAAGTATAGTATGGTATGCTGGAGAAATTACAGCAGAGGAATACACAACAGATTCAAAGTGTTTTAGTATCAAAATATCCTAAATGAATGAGCTGAAATATATTTTGTACATACTTAACAGTACTTGGCATTAAGGTTTTGATATGTGCTACACCACCTTGCATGATGGATCCTGCGAGTAGGGGCCTATCTTTAGAATCAGCATGTGGGCCATCCCTGGGCTGTGTCCTGCTAATCAAACCTGAGAAAAAACAAAATCGCAAAGTTAAAATACACTTAGAATCCTTATCAATAAAGACTCACAATCAAACCTCCACAGAGCTGTCATTACCCTCATATGGAACAGCCTCCCGTACAGGGTGCCCTCTGTCCATCATATCGTATGTCCGTTTGAGCTCATGACCCATCCTGGGACTTCTCGTACCTTCCCTGGGATTTTTAATGGCTGAGGACATAAAAATAAATTGGATTTAAAGCTTAAATTACTGGTTAGAAATAGCAGACACGGACAGGATGATAAATATGCAGCTTCTTTCCACATAAAAGTACAGAGATGGTCTCTTCAATTTGTGATGGGAGGACAAGTCTTAAAGCAGTCTCACCATCATAGGAGATTAGGTGTCCACTCTTGCCCTCATATATAACATGGCCTTTGGACAGTGCGTCTGCAGGACTTTTCTGTGGACTGGAAAGGTCCTCGGCAGCCAGTTTGGTGATGGTGCCTTTCAGCAGATCTGCTGCTATGCTGGACTGTGGCAAAGCAGGGGTGCCCTGATAACAGGAGGTGATATAGGAAAAGATGAAGGGTAGCAAAACCAAGTATCATTTTGTCCAATATCAGGCATAATCTCATCAACTAAACATATTCAAAACAATGAAGTACATGTACATGTGTAATGGATCCTCCTCGGTAGGCAAGACCTTCAGGGCCTTTTCCTGTAGGGCCTCTGGTCAAGTCCTGAATGGCTGGCATCGGCCCTCCTTTACAAGAGTAAACAAAGGAAAACAGAAAAGGAAATGATTTAGAAGGAAGCAGGTCAGACTCAGGAGTAGACATCAAAACACTGACCAGAAGCAATCTGTATAAAGTCCACTCAGTGACGGATAAATATGGATAAGCAACCATAGACACAAAACAATGTGTGTGGATTAAACCGATGGAGTCAGCGGACCCACCTGACGGAACAAAAACGAAATATCGCTTAAATAACTGCAGATTTTATCCTAGAAACAAAACAAAACATACCCTTAAAGGATCTAATTTTCAAGTACATGTAACTTGAATCTAAATATATTCTAGATTCTTGTGAAATGAGCTTAAATAAGCAGATACACGTCTGTGAGAGCGAGTCAGACAGCTGCGCATATTTTCCCACCAAAAGACGCGATCCGTCATTCATATGATAAATGACATACTAATTCCAGACATTCCATTGGTGAGTTCCAATGGCCAAGAATATGTGGAATGTGACCCTGAACAAAGACCTCTCACCAGTGTTCACACCTATCTCATGAATATTCAATGTAGGGTTAGTGACTGAGAAAGTGTCACCTCACATTAGTTAAGTTTTAGAAATAAAACCACATACAATGTATAAAAACGGTAATGACTGGTGTGTAGCCAAAACCTCTGTTTATTCAGTTCTGAGCTCAAAAGTCTTGGCTAGAAATGTTGTGTGTTTTTCACAATATATCAGCACATCTGAAAATAGGTTTTTGGAAAGTTTAAGTTTAGAGCAGATTTAATCAGAATATAGATTTATGACACTCTTACTGATTTGACACTGTTGTTGCTGAGTTTGTGCTGAACAAAAGCCTATGTAACACTTTGGAAACAAATAATTTTAGATGGGTGTAATTTGTTTTTATTTTATTAAGAATATTAAAATATAAAATATTTTATTTATTATTGTAAAAAAAAAAAAAAAAAAAAAAAAAGTCAAGCCATGTCAGACTACATCAGAGTATCTGAAATACTCTCAGACTGCAGGGGGTTAAATTTGCTGTGAGCACAACAGATAGGCAGTCAACTAAATAAAAAAAAGTTATTATTCATATTAATGTAATAATTTAAATTAACATTTACAGACCTGCTGAATTTAAAACGGCTTTTAATGCTCTATTTATCTTTTCCAGTGTCCACTTAAAACAACTCATTTTAACGTGCTCTCAACAGCATGGTACATTCTTTCAGGTGGGTGTTAATACAACACAGTTTAGAAGATGCAGAGATGGCTCTTTGGATACATCACTGGACAACATTGGGGACGGCCTTTTATTTCAAAGATATTATTCTGTAATGTGTCTTATTTGACTGTTAGACTCACCTCTGACCACTCCCTCATACGGTGTCCTGGACAGCAGTCCTTCTGCCTGAGCAGCCTGTGCACGTGGGGAACACTCCTCCTGCTTTATATAGGACACTAGAGAGAAAAGACAAAAATAATCAATTACAGTGATTGAAATCAAGCTGAAGCCTACTGGTAGCTTTTAATTTCTCCTTTAAATAAAACATGCCCTAATTCACGCTGATATTTTGATAGATAAGATGCTGAGTTTCAATGGCTAATGGCTTTTGAGGTCAAACAGTGAGTGCACCACAACTTATACTGAACACATAATAAACAAAACTATGTTTCAGATTTCTTACATGGTGGAATGATGTCATTGTGCAGTTTGATTATTATCCTAAAGTGATATATTTAAATTATAGCAGTGTTATTTAAAATAATATTTTATGAGGTATCGCTATAAAACAAACACTTCAGTGTCTTTAACTGAGATATAGAATACTTACATTTATTTACAAGTGCATGCATTTTTGGATTACCTATTTTAGTTTTTACTGTTATTACAAAATGATATGGATATGTTTTACTATTTTTGCCATAAAAACATTTTTCAGGTCTACACTCAAATGTATATTCATGACAAAAGTTTCCATGCACTCATCTTACAATCAGAGTTGACTGTATGTGCAACATGGTTAGTAAAGTATGGCCAATGTGCTCATATCCCTCCCCTGTCCCACCCTCTCTCACCAGGCTTGGCAGGGTCCTGTTGTCTTGGCAGGCCAAGTGAGATGGATCCTCCAGCACTCTTGGCTCCTTCTTGCCCATACACTGCATGTGTGTGTGAGGGCAGATATGTACCTGGTGTTCCCTATGGGAGCGAGAACAGCCAGCAATCAAGATACCAGGAAAACACAGTCACATCCCTGACAAGTGAGGCGAAGTCATTCCTTCGGCTGCACTAAATGGAGTGAGCTATTTCATACATCAACGATACATCAAATGTATAAACTACACTTGGCTCTTTAATGACGTACTAGGTATTTTTCTAAGCCAATACTACAAGTGCACTTAGACCCATAACAGCAGAAGTAAGACGGATTTTATTCCTCTGTGACATACCTGTAAAATGGATCCTCCTTGGATGAAGGCGGGCTTGTCTGAGGGTTTCGAGGTGGGAATTAAAGGAGGGGGAGAAGGAATGTTAGCCGGCCTATGGCGTGAGAACGTCATACGCATTCCATCTGGAAGGTTTTGGCCGAGCTGGTTGGGAGCTGGCTGCAGAACTGATGGAATAATGAAAGACAGGGAGAGGTTAAAGATCAATTCAGTGACTCAGTCTTCAAGCTGGACATTCAGTTTCAAATTCCAGGTAATGTTCATGTAGCAACTATAGTGCAATCATCCCCCTTCTTGAGTCAAACAGGACAATGAGCTCACTGGCTGAGCAGGGTGGCTTGTATACAAGGTGTTTTATAGTCCTAATACTGGTGAAAATCATGTAAATGAATCATCGTCATTGTCATATCAATGCAGGAGCCCATTCATTTTGTATTACCTTGCTAGCACCTCTATTGTCTGACCAAGCAAGAAAACAAGTGGCAGTTCTCCTTAATACAGAACTTCCCTAAAAGTGGCTCCTTCTGTAGTAATTTTTTGCTCCCAATGAAGTAGTCTAGTAGCCAATTAATACATCTCATCTGCTAGGGGGCTCTCCCCATCACTTTGCAATGTCCCTGACTACGAGGGTGAAGACAAGCACAAGCCTCCTCCGATGCATGTGATGCGGGCACCACCTCTTTTCGAGCTACCGCTGATACACCATCACTGGGAAGCTCAGAGGAAAGCACAGAATCCCCAGCTCCGATGGACCAATCAGACGCCTGAGTCAGCAGACACTGTAGTGTGAAAATGATGGGGAGAGAGCTCAATGTACCCGCCCACAGAAAACCCAGTCAATTTTTGCGCACTTGGGCCACGGCTGTTGATGGTAAACAGCAAGACTGCGATCCTGTGGTCACAGTGTCCGTGTCTTAGCCCGCTGAGGCATTCGGGGCCTATTCTATTGTCATTTTAATGCTGTCTGGATGCAGACTGAAGAGACATCTGACATCCCGTGTGATAAACAAATCCAATTCAAATATGGAGTTAAATGCTGTAAAAAAAAAAAAAAAAAAAGACGCACATTAATTTTTTTCAGCAATATCAATTTTTTACGTCAGAGGCTGAGAAGGCTAGCTAATTGTTAGGTTATATAAAGCTACACTGTTTGCTATGGGGCTTGTTTACTGCAGGAATATAGGTAGGACGCATCACTCAGTGAAATATGACTGGAAGAGATTAAATTTATTGGCCCTAATCAGATTTTTCCAAAACCAAAGTAAAAGTTTCTGCAACCAGATGTCCTTGCAGATAATCTCTATCATGTAGTCCTCATTCACACAGCTATGACCAGGTGTGACCTAGGCACAATTCCTGAAAGCTTCAGAACCACACAAATACTCAAAGCACTGTGGTCCATTTGCCATTCCCACTACAAGAGTGGTCATATGTATAGGCTCTGATAAAATATTGAGACATTTGTGCATGAAAAAGTGCTAGTCACAATGAGCTAATTGTCGCTAGAATGCAATACATAATATATATATACACAGTTTTTAATACAAGCAATGCTACTTTACAGCAGTATGTCAGCCTAGGTGAATATTTTTGTCTACTATATAAAAAGTGGAAAAGCCTAGGACTACTGGATCAATTATGCACAGCACCATTACAGCCTGTTCCTGACCTCATCATAGCCATCCTCTAAGAAACAGTTACACATACCTAGATTCTGTGCCAAAAGTTCAGTGTGACACACTTAAAAAAAACCTCAAAAAGTGCCAACGTTTTATCGTTCTTGACCTCTTCTACCTCATATTTACATGGGGGAGTAATGAAGCACGACCAGGATGTTCCATTTGTGGGCTTATCTCATTTTTTCCTGCTGATTAGAAAAGTCCAGACTGAGTTCAGTTCCAGGAGGAGATCCCAGGTCCTTTGTGGATGACTGATAAGTGGAACAGGTTGTGTGCGTGTGTGCAGTTGCAAAACGGTTCACGCGCACAGGAAGTCACATGACGGCTCATTGCTTTCCTTCAGGAACAAAATCAGTCGCAGTAAATAGAATAGCAAAAGGAGAAGAAGTGGGAGTATCTGTGCATGAAGGTCACAGGAAGACAGGAACATCATTGACTCCGTGACGGGTGCGTCAACTATTCTGTAAATTATTAACGTCCATTTAATTCACACTTCTTGTACTGTAGGCAGAGGAAACATTACCAGGCCAGCAAGTCCAGGGTAAGATCAGGGTAAAAGCTAAGATAAAGCACTTAGCTTGTAGCAAAAGGATTTAGGATAAAAGCACCATATAAACATACCATAATCCTTCCAGCTTTGTTTTTATAACCACATTAAGCTTGATTCTGTATGAAAAAACATACTTTAACACAGACTTGGCTTGTGCGATATAATTTGATCATCCCTACAAAATCACACACTGCCATAATACACTGTGACGTTGATTATACTAGTAACTGTGAAAACTTGCCATATTACTCTTCATTTCACTCAATTTAAAGTTAAGATTTAATTATCACTTAGGTTATTCTTATTGTTTTATTAGTATTTATCCTACCTGATGAAAATCTTGAGAATGGTTGGTTCCTTGATAAAGAATGATGTGGAAGATCCATTTGTTGGAAAACACAACGTCTTCATTCATGCCGGTCTATGTAGTGTATACATACATATTGTTGGTGGTGTTAACTTTGAGTAAATAACACTCAGTACGCGTGAGTAGAGTACAGAATCTCACACAGAGGAACCGTGTGTAAACCATTGACCCTCTGCTTTTATATTATGCTCCATGTGGCTACTGTTCAAATGTAACTTGCTTCACTTTCATTTCTGATAATACAAGTAATCCTGTTCATCTAGTTAAAAATCTATTTGATTTGTTCTTTTTCTTCCAGATATAAAGTATAGCAAAAAAAAATTATACTGTACAACAAAAGTTTATATCAAATAAACACAAAGGGGGGGCAGCTGTGGCCTGGTGATTAGGGATCTGGTCTTGTGACTTGAAGGGCGCCAATTCGGGTAAATCATGACTGAAGTGACTTGAGCAAAGCACCTAAGCCCCAACGCCACGGATTGGGCACATGTTCTCTCACAGTCTAGTGTGATGAGGGTTAAATGTGGAGGTCAAATTCCATTTTGTGCAAATGACATTGACAAAAGTTGAATCTGATCTTAAAAACAAAGTACACTAGGTCACTGCATTGAATCTGATGCGTTTGAGTAGAGAAACCACAAAATGGTACTAAGACACTACAGGACTGGAAATGAAGACCGTTAGTAAACAGTATTACAGTATAATAAGCAATGAGCTTATTTAGATAATATGTAGCTACCTGGTGGGACACTGTAGCGAGAGGGGTTGTTGGGATCTGGCTGCGGTGATGCTTTGCTGGGCTCTCGGGGAGAGAGTCTATAGGGGGAACCAGGTCTACCGGCAGCAGCATGAGCTTCCTGCTCCATCAGCTTCATATCGTAAGGCAGGTAGGCAAATGGCTTCCCTGGGATTGGACAGGAGAGCATGTCACACATACACACACATACACACACAACCACATCCTTGCAGAAACCAAGTTTAAATGATTAATGCTGTATTGATTTTAATGATGCTTCTTTTTGATCAGATCAGTTAGGCTGCATCAGCTTAGGCTTTCTAATGTATAATCAAGCTAATGTTACTGTTGTGGCAAATCTGCATTTGCGGTTTTGATTAGCATGTCATAGACCAGTTAAGTAGAGTAGCATTATGAATTGGAATCGCAAATGTTTACTTAGCAACTCTAAACAAAAAATACTTATATTTTAATTAGACTGAATATGATTATTGCCAACACTATATTACATACTATACAGTGTTGCTTGAAAGTTTGTGAACCTTTTAGAATTGTTTATATTTCTGCATAAATTTTACCTAAAACCATCAGATTTTCGAAAAAAGTAGTTTAAGAGAACCCAGTTAAACAAAGGAGTCACTGAAGGCCTCTCTCACATTGGCTAATGTTAATGTTCATGAATCCACCATTAGGAGAACACTAAACAACAATGGTGTGCATGGCAGGGTTGCAAGGAGGTAGTCACTGATCTCCACAAAGAACATTACTGGTCTTCTGCAGTTTACTAAAGATCACATGGACAGAAGGCAATTAAAAGAATGTTTTGTGGACGGATGAGACCAAAATAGAACTTTTTGGTTTAAATGAAAAGTGTTATGTTTGGAGAAAGGAAAAAACTGCATTACAGCATAAGAACCTTATGTCATCTGTGAAACATGCTAGTGGTAGTATCATGGTTTGGGCCCGTTTTGCTGCATCTGGGTCAGGATGGCTTGCCATTATTGATGGAACAATGAATTGTGAATTATATCAGAGAATTCTAAAGAAAATGTCAGGACATCTGTCCATGAACTTAATCTCAAGAGAAGCTGGGTCATGCAGCAAGACAAGCTGGGTCATGCAGCAAGACAGTCCTTCTACCACAGATTGGTTACAGAACTTTTGCTACTCACTGATATAAATATGACCTAAAATGTCTGATTGTTGTTTTAGGTGATATTTATGCAGTCATTTAGAACATTCTAACTTTCAAGCACCACTGTATGTAAAGCTCATCCAACCTCTAAATCGCTTAAGTTTGGATACTAATGTGACTAAAATAAATCTCATTAGAAGCTGTAATGTACCAAAGCATTGAGTAACCAAACACCAACCACACCAAAACAGTACAAAGCCAGCGGAAGCTTGAGCACTCGCCCGATTCAGATAAAGGGTGAGAAAAGCTTTGTGAATAGTCAAGCACAGTGCCTAATGGGCATCACTGAGAGCTTGCCCCAATGTTCCCTTTGGTTGACTGCTTTGGCCTGGCAGCCTTTCGAAGTCAGTCTTATTTTTGCTCAGAGTACGGAGAGGTCTGCCCTTCTGTTCCGTCCTCAAAGCCCTGTTTCTTTTGACCATCAGTGCATATACACACTCCCTCTCACCCTGCCAAAGGAGTCTGGGAAAGGAGAGAGACACCACACACTTCACGAGAACCCAGCAGTTCAAAAGGAGTCAGGTTGCTTTAATACTGAGCACCGAAACAAAGTGTTCTGAACAGCCTGTGTGTGTTATGCAGAGTATCTGTAGAATGGTTTCATAACTGTTCGCTCGTTTTTAGCTAGATTAGAACAATAAACATTCCTGCTCTCAGGAACAGCCCAGTCTGGTCAGAAGTTTTCCAAAACAGAGATGGTGGAGATAGACAGGCCTGGAAATACATTATGGACGAAAATACCAGCTCAAAGCAACCACTGGTTCATTGGCTATTCATCATCACTTCTTCTTCCACTACATTCTCCTTCTCTTCTTAAAAACGGACATGGGGAAGCAGCATTCCAACATTTTCCACTTAATCTTTCTTTCTCTTCTGTTCCTCCATGCCCTTACTTCCATTAATCTAATTTACTGTCATTATCAGCTGAACCCTGCTGTCTCATTTGCTCTCACATACATGGGGAAATGTCATTTTGAATGTAGGCCAAAGATCTTTCACTACCTTGAAAATAAAACCCAGATTTATACACTTATGCACTTTTAATGAATTTATGATGCTATCCATTCTGCTGCATGGAAATAATTCAGAGAATGGGAAAATAATTGTAGGCCTACTAGGTCTACCTATATCATGATCAGCACATAAAAATAAACTTAACCTGACCTCTGCTTCTTTATGAAGGATTTACATAACCCTGCTCCAATTTAAATCTAACAGGCTGCTCTGTGTATTAAGTGACAAACCATCACAGGATTCTGAAAGCAGATTAACCAGACTGTTTAACGGAGGCTACAGTGAACAAGAAAACAACACAGATTTGTACTTTAGTAGTGATGACAGGATGTGTGTGCGTGGATGTGTTCCTGAATAGTGTTTAAACTAGGGCTGCCAAACGATTAAAAAATGTAATCGAGGGGCCCCCCGAGTGGCAAAGACGCTGACACTATGACCAGAGGATCGCGAGTTCGAATCCCGGTCATGCTGTTTGTCATCAACAGCAGAGGTCCTAAAGAGCAAAAATTGGCTGTGCTCTCCCTATCACACACACATTGCAATGTCCGCTTGCTGATTGGTCCATTCAGAGCTGGGAACCCTGCACTTTCCTCCAAGCAATTTCTGTTCATTTTAAGGTTGAAATGTAATTTGATATTCGAGCACATTGACTTACAAGCTCCGTCACAGAACAAATAACTCGTAAGTCAAGGTTCCACTGTATAGCAAAAAATGTCAATAAAGATTATTAGTCTTGCATCATCATTCGCTCAGCACTCGATGTGAAAAGTATAAAGCAGCCTTTACTCCTCTACTCTTGTCTCAACATGAACTACAGATGACTCACAGGGACACTTTTTTTTATTGTTTTAAACTGAGATTGTGTTAATGCATTATTAACTCATTTGAGGAATTTCAATACCAAGAACATTGCTGATCCTAAGACATTAATAGCAACTTTTGAATGTTTTTTTTTCAGGTTTTTTTTTTTTTTTTTCCTCAAATTGTTAGGGAATATAATAATGTTCATTAAGTTCAGACAGGTAATCAGTAAAGACTTTGATATGAGCATGGTAATTGGTCCCCCTTGCTGATCAGGGTACTGAAGATGATACTCAATAGTACCAATGTGTAGAATTTTAACACCAAGGCCTGCAATGCTTATCCAAAATACATTTTTACGGTACATCCATATACTCACCATCTCTGTCGAGTATGGAGGGGCTGCGGGTTGTGAAGCGTGGCCGCCGGTCTGGCTCTCCCGGCTCTTGTCGCTGGTTGTCCTCCAGGTGAGCAGACTCATGCACTGCTTTGATCTGGTGCTGGAACATGGCAAAGCCGCTGACAGGAGCTCCCACAGGGACGCCGCCTGGCCCGAATGGACCAGACACCTGAAGCAAGTACGGAAGAAACATGAAGAATCTACCTACCTGTAGCTCCCATCAATATCCAGATGTACTGTGCCACATCAGAAATCACTTTAAAAAGTTCATTGTTCATAATTAAAAAGAGTAAATGATCAGATTTTACATGTAAAGTGACATTTCAAGCCTTTTTTTGTTTCACTGTTGGTGTACAATCAGAAATCCAGAATGTCAACTTAAATTACTATTCAAACGGTATAAACATTAAACCAGAAAAGGTTTGAAATGTGTCATTTTATGCGTAATCAGTATAAGATGTTTGAAAGTTTAACATTAAATTATGAACATAAATGAACTTTTCACAATATTCAAATTTTTGGAGATGCACAAGCACATTTTTATCCATTTCAAAGCACAAGAGTTGAGATGTCATTACTGTGCCACGCTTTGATAATGTATTCTGAACAGCCAATCAGGGCCCACTTTACACAGAGCTAAAATCACCGATACCTCCGCTCGGCCTTAACCATAACCACACAAACACTGCTGAAAGTACAGCTGCAGCAACAGAGAATCACTGTACACTTTGTAGATGCAAATCACTACATAAATCATTGTCACTCCCTCACTGTGGTTTGTTCATGGATGTATACTCATGCAGAGCCTCTGCTCCAAAGGAAGCATTATAAACATGTTTTAAGTAAAAAAAAATGTTTCAATATGCAGACTTCAGTCAACTTGACACATCCTGCATTTAAACTTTTCAGTGGAGAATCCCAATGATCTGTGTGTTCAGCTCTCCCAAAAGGCTCTGAAGCATTCAGCAATTAGCCAAGATTTTAGCCAGATTCAAATCACTTAAAATCACTGACTTGATTCAGCAGCTTTTGATCCAGATTTATTATTATTGTCTTTTTTTTTTTTTTTTTTGCGGAGGTGGGCCAAAGCGTGGCCTGGACTCACATGACGGGGCAGCTGGGCTGAGAGGGACCGGTTCTGGGCCCTGGCTCTGGCTCCGAGCCTGGCCAGGGGGACATATCTGCTAGGTAAGTGGGGGATGGAGCTAGGGGGACTGACCATAGGAGGGATGCTGGCGGCACGCTGCTGAAGCTGCTGCATGCTGAGCTGAGCCTGCTTGGCTGAGGACACCACCACTGAGCTGGGGCCTCCAAGCAATGATGGTTTCTCCAGAGAAAACATCCTGAAAGAGAAAGAGAGAAAATAAAGAAACTGAGTTAAAGGATCAGGTACTGGATATTGAGACTGCAGTTCTCTATTTATTTATATGCCTAAAGCTTACACAATGTCTTAAATGTTACCATTTACCAGTTAAAGCTTTCAATGTTTCCAAAACACTGTTCTCCTATTGGACAACATCAAAGAACATGTTGTAGGACATGTCAAACTAGCTGGAAAGACTAAAATTGTGCCCTCTCACCTTTGTCTATCTGGCTCGGCCTCCACATCCTCATCGGCGCTGCAGGTGGCACTGGAATCATCGTCAGAGTGTTGCTGCTCACCCTGCTTCTCTTTCTCCCTGGCGTCTGGTTCCATCTTCACCTCTACCTCTCCAGTCGCCGATAGAACACTTGCTGCCATTTCCGCATCCTGAGGCTCACTTTTAGGATGCACCTGGGCCTCAAATGCTGGACGTGCCCGCTCATCTTGGGCTGCTCCGTCACCCACCATTCCACTTTCTGGACTCTTCTCTATTTTGACTTGAAGCTCACCAAAGGGTGGTTCCTGGGCTTTGCCATCTGGGCCAGGGCCTTTGGGAATGCCAGGGTCCTGCTCCACTGTGGTGTCTCCTGGGCCAGAATGGGACATTGTTTCAGAGGACTTGGAAGAGTCGGCCTGAGATGGAGACGGGGCACTTTCTGTGTCCGAGCTGTTGTCAGCACCTGATTCAAAGCAATGAACAAAAAGAAGCAATTCAGATCTCACATTAGCTTATCACATTTTCTACAATATATTACAATCCCTCACCAGATTCAACAGAAGATCTGGAAACATTCTATAGTTTGTTAAAATGAGAAACAGAACTTTTTGTGCTACAAGCAACCGTGTCTGTCACACTTCCAGAGACCTTCATGCTGCTTTTAGATCCAACCTTATCAAACACTATCCAGCTAATAATTGCAAATCCTGATGCTCTCAGACAGAAGTGGCCACTGAGCTTAATGTGTCATAGCAGGAGATACTGAGAGACTGGAAGAGTCACAGAAAGGCATAGAAGTGAACGTCCTTTGTTCACATCCCATACTGATGCCCGCTTCACTGTGAACAGTGCCCTGCAGAACCGTATGATGAATGCCACACAACTCCAGGCAGTTTTAAGGGAGGTGAGAGGCACCCAAGAGTCATGTCCGACCATTCAAAACTGTTTACATCAGTGTGTCTGTGTGCTAGACGACCTGTAAGTGTACCTGACCACACCACCAGGCACAGGTGGCATCGTCTTGCCTGGGTCAGGGTACATTTAAAACTGGACGAGGGACCAGCGGGCCTCAATGCTGTTCACTGATGAGTCAAGTCACGCTGAGCAGAAATGATGTTGGAGACGTGAAGGAGACGCTGTGCAGAACTGCCCTACACAGTGTGAATGGTACAGTGACAAGCCCATACTACTCTAATAACATCATTAATCCAGTTATTGTGCCTCTGCATGAACAACACAGGCTTCATTTCATCTTCATGGATGACAATGCTCATTTTAAGTCATGATGCAGAAAAATCACCAACAACTCATTTACACACATCAGTCTTAATGGCACAGTAACAAAAAAGCCTGTCACTACAACAGGGTTCATACACCTTTTGCAAGGTAAAATTCAAGCACTTTTCAAGCAATTTCAAGGCCCATTTTCATGTTTTTCCAGCACCTTTCAGCTGTGGCAAATTAACAACGGTGATATCTCAAAACGGCGATTCAGTGATAATCAATATATCGCAAAACTATTCTCCACACTTCACAGCGACTATGCTACTGAGAAAAAAAATACTTCTAAGTAAGTAAATAGCAGGAATGATGGATTTATTGGTGTCAGTTTCACACATTTTAAATACCAATGTTCTTCACCGCATGTTTATCTTATTCATTTGATTGAGCAGTTACTGAAGTATGTCAAATTTGGGGGGTGAGTTGAGAACATTTATACATACATTTACTCAAAATTGTTTTGCTTTTTGTCACACTGCAAGAGATGGTTTTATGTTTAGATTTTGATGCTTCTTTCCTAAATATAATTAAAAACAGGATGAAAGTGTTATTTACAATGTTTATTCTCAATACATTTATCATCAAGATTAAGGTGTTAGTCTTGGAGTGTAGTAAAACATGATAAGTACAAACGCTATGCCCCTATCGCTAGCATTGTTGGCCTGTTGGGAGCACTGGCTAAAAGCCCTGTATTTTGTAATGGTGGGAGTGAACAGAGGTGGGCTACTTAAGTTCGTACTTATGTTTCACTACACCCAAAGCCCATTTCACACCAGAGTTCTCCTTTAAAGTCATTTACTTCTCATATGCCAAGATGTATGTACAGTCCCT
The DNA here is from genome assembly GCA_036984385.1 of Crenuchus spilurus. Taxonomy (NCBI): domain Eukaryota; kingdom Metazoa; phylum Chordata; class Actinopteri; order Characiformes; family Crenuchidae; genus Crenuchus; species Crenuchus spilurus. The sequence continues at coordinate 35,168 of BRDA01064296.1, forward strand.
TGCAAACGGGTGACACTGGATGTTATTTAGGGGTATCAGAGTACAGAGGGCTGAATACTAATGCACAGTACACTTTCCAGATTTGAATATATATAAAAATTGTGGAAAAATATCTATAAATTCCTCTCAGTTCACAATTACTTGCTACTTTGCATTGGCCTACTACACTAAATCTTAAAACACACTTAAGTTTGTAGGTGTAACATGTGGAAAAGTTAAAGGGGAATGAATACTTTTTATACAGAATAGTTCTGTACATTTGTCTACTGTAGTAGAGAAAATTGGCTGATGACAACTCTGTAACTGTATACTGTACTCTGATTTACTCACGTTGGCTAAATGCAATGGTATGTTTTGCAGAGTAATGTTGGTAGATGCTAAACAATTTTCGTTATGTTCACTGCATATGCCATTAATGGTAGTGCTGTAACTGGCTTGCAAAACTAGCGTTACCACATTTTATCACACACCATGCTTCGTAAAAATAAGCCTGCAAAACCGCACGCTAGCAGGCTAGCTAACGCAGTCTCCCGTCATGTTACCGCTGTTATCACCAGCCAGGGTTGCCAGGTCCAACAAAAATATCCAGCCATACATGGAGCCACGAGCGAAGCCTTTTTTTACTTTACGTTCTGCAATTTTTTCTTTAAGTGAACTTATTTAATCAGATAGTTGTTTATTGTAAAGTAAAAGCAGAATTTCAAATATTTTCAAGCACTTTGTCCAAAATTACAGCACTTTCCAGGCCTGGAAAACCGAACGTAAAAATTCAAGCATTTTCCAGGATTTCAAGCACCCGTACAAACCCTGTACAAATGTCATAGAAGAACCTCAGTGAACAAAGGAGAAATGAAGGAAATTAGCCCTTTAACTTACCATTGTGTGCGGCACTTGATCATGCTTCTGCCTTCAAAACAACTTTTTAAACACCTGTGCAGATGGTGTTGTTATTCAGTATATACTACTAGATAATATCTTGGAGTTAGGAATAAAAATAAATAAATAAATCAAACACTGACTGGCCTAAATCTCAGCTGAGAGTCTGTTCTCTTCACGCACTACTCAATTTCCTTTTGCAGCTGTCGACTCCAGGCTGCCCAAAATCTGCAGACTTTGAGTCATCCAAGTCCAAACATCTTGGCACAGCTGAGCATCAGAGCTAAAATCTGCCTAAAAATCAAGTGGTGCATAGACAGCAGCCAGCAGCTGAAAAAGCTAGAAGACATGGCTAACTTTACCTTAGTAGCAGCAGATCAGAGGAGAGCGAGCGAGAGAGAGAGAATGAGCGAGAGAGAGAGAAAGAGCGAGAGAAAGAGCGAGAGCGAGAGAAAGAGCGAGAGAAAGAGCGAGAGCGAGAGAAAGAGCGAGAGCGAGAGACTGATAGAGGAAGGGACAGAGGGAGAAAAATTTTGAAGCTGAATATAACACTGATGGAAAACCATTAGATGATGAAAAAGCACTGAAAAGCCTCAAGCTACTTCCTGTCTCCTTATATGCCCCGTCTCTGCATAGAGAACCATTTGAATTGTTGTCTTTCATTGCTCCTGCTTACGTCACACCAGAGACAGCCAGGGCACGCCAGGATAAGATAGGTAGAGTGCGTGCACACTTAGAGTGGGATGACTTAGGAGAGTTGGGAGGGCTAAAAACTGAACTGGGGTAGTGTGGAGATATGTAGAGAGGGTTGCAAACTGGTAGAGAGAGGGATAAAGGGTGGGCATCCTACCGAATCAAACAAGTAGTGGCGGCGCTCCGAGCTCCTTACAGTGCAGTTTCTTGAGTCTTCAAAGGCAAAAGAACACTTATATAAGAGCAAGCCTGGCACTCAGAATTAGTCTAGATCCCTTTTCTCTTTCTCTCTTCCTCCTTCGATCCTCTCTTGCTCTCATTTCATGTAGAGACACTAGCAGTAGTGGCTGTGACCTCGCTGGCTGTATGCTTCAGACTGGGGTTTCACTGTCAGCTATGACCAAACACTAATCTAATCAAAATGAAGCAGGTCAGTTCTGCCTCCAATACACACACGATTCAAACTCTCCATCAGCATTTCTCAGACTTTGCCCTTTTTCCATCCTTAACCCTCTGGAGTCTTGAGGGTATTTCACACACTTTGATATAGTCTGACATGCCCGGACTTTTTCACAAATTACACCTATCTAAAATTATTTTTTCCAAAGTGTTGTACAGGTTGTTGTTCAGTACAAACTCAGCAACAAGTGTCAAAACAATAAAGAGTGTCATAAATCTATATTTTGATTAAATCTGCTCTCAACTTTAACTTTCCAAAAATCTGTTTTCAGATGTGCTGATATACTGTATAAAAACACTAAACATTTCTAGCCAAAACTTTTGAGCTCTGAACTGAATAAACAGAGGTGTTGGCTACACACTGCTCATTACAGTTTTTAGAAATTGTCTGTTTTATTTCTAAAGCTTAACAAATGTGAGGCGACATTCTGTTTTCCTCAGCCACTAAACCCTACATTTAATATTTATGAGGAGTGTGAACAATCATTTAAGTGGTCTTTGTTGAATCAACATTTCACAGATTCTTGGCCATTGAAACCCACCAACTGAATGTCCAGAAATGACCATGTCATCATCATATGAATGACCGATCTTGTCTTTGTGGGGAAATATGCACAGCTGTCTGAGTCGCTCTCACAGACATCTCTCTGCTTATTTAAGCTCCTCTCACTAATATCTAAAAATATATTTTGATTCAAGTTATACATATTTAAAAAGTAGACCTTTTAAGGTTTCTGGAGTATGTTTCGTTTTATTTCTAGGATAAAATCTTGCAGAGATATGCAAGTGTTCTTGCAGTATTTTGTTAACATGCTGCCAGCAGGAGAGTCGACTCCAGAGGGTTAATGACCAATACTCAATAGAAGAGGCACTCGAGATCAGATCACAAACCTCCGGATCATCTTGGAGGAAGCAAGAGAAAGGAACCAGGAACTGTATTTCTGTTTTATTGATTTCACAAAGGCATTCGACATGGTACAACATGACCAATTGTGGATAACCATGCTGGAGATGGATTTTCCCTCGCACCTGATCCAGCTGCTGAGAAATTTGTACAGTCAGCAGCGTGCAGCCGTCAGGACCGCCGATCACACATCAGCATGGTTCAGCATAAGACAAGGAGTCCGTCAAGGATGTAACCTCTCACCATGTTTATTCAACATCTTAGGAGAACAAGTGATGAGGAAAGCAGTATAGGGATTTATGGGAGGATTCAAGATTGGTGGAAGGACTATTAACAGTCTCAGATATGCAGATGACATCGTCTTATTGGCCACAACAAAAGAACAACTTGAAGAGCTGGTGAGTCGCACTGAGAAGGCTGCAAAGGAATATAACATGCAGATCAATGCAGCTAAAACAAATGTGATGAACACCGAAGATATACTGAAAATCACAGTCGAAGGAAGACTTCTGGAACAAGTAGACTCTTTCACATATTTGGGATGCAGAGTAACAAAAGCTGCAGACTGTGTCAGTGAAGTGAAGACAAGAATGGCCATGGGCATGTTGGTGATGGTCAAATTGACAAAGATCTGGAAAAGCAAGTCAATTAGCACCAACACCAAACTAAGACTGATGAAAGCCTTGGTCTGGCCAGTAGCTACATATGGATGTGAAGCCTGGACACTGAAGAAAGAGGAAGAAAGACGTATTCAGGCTTTTGAGAACAAGTGCATCAGGAAGTTGCTGAAGATCTCATGGATGAAGATGATGACCACTGAGCAAGTCTATGAGATGCTAGAACTCAAAAGGAGTTACTGATGCACGTTAAATCTCGCAAGTTACGTTACTTCGGTCATGTGATGAGACAGCACATGAGAGCATTGAAAGAAGTGTTATGACTGGACTTGTGGAGGGAGTCCAAAGACGTGGAAGACCAAGAATAACCTGGATGGATAACATCAAGACGTGGACTGGATTATCAGGTGCTAGCCTGCTACAAGCAACCAGAGACAGATGGCGTTGGAGAGAAGTGACTCGTCTGTGCAGTCTACCATCGCGAAGCGATGACGGCATGTGACATGACTCAATAATATTAGTTTATCACACCAATATTACAGCTGTTCATCAGGATATTGTATGTTTCTTGATAAACACAGTCTAAAATAATTTGGAATAAAAATGCTGTGTATCTTTCATGAGAAGTACAATATACGAGCAAATCTGTACAGTATTAGAATTACATTATAGTTATTTTATAATTTCATCTGCAAAAAAATCTCATCAGTAGCAAATATTTTAATTGTACTGTACATAAATTTTTAAAAATACAAAAGCACAGATCTGGAACAACAGGGCAGAGTGTCAATGCGAACAACAACAGCTTTTATAAGCATGTATGTATGATGAACAGAGCTTCAGGTGATTCAAAAACAACTGAGCTGAAAAGCAATGAGAACAAAGATACAATACTAATATTCAGAATACCTCAAATAGTGAAGACTAAATATTATATATAGACATACATAAATAAACAAAAACTCATGACCCTTAAGTTCATTTCTCTAATTATGATTTACTAAATGAATCTGTGCTCACCTTCACTATCATCCGGGTTCTCCTCATCATCGTCGGCAGAAGCTGTGGCCACACTGTCGCACTGTGATGCATCTCTCTCACGCAAACGTCTCGTCACCTAAAAACACGAGAAATAACATAAAATGTCTAAATCTATGTCAGCTCTTTAACGTCTGTATGTGCCACATTTAAGTTCTACACAACATACATATTCACAGTAGTTACTCAATAACTGCATTCAAAGCAGTAGATTCTTAAAAAGTAAATTCACTTTTCATTTTTTACCTAAATTTCTCTACAATTCCACTCATTGGCTAAATCCCCCCCCTTAGTAACTAATCTTAAACAAATCTCAATAGCTCATTAAATTACTAGAGTCAAGAGCTCAGTGGTTTAATATTAGCAGCACAATGTTATGAAGCTAATGCGAAGTCACTGAACATTAGAGAGGGCCACAGAGTGTCTGTCAGTATTTGTGACCCCACATCAGCAATATCTGTCCATGTAACCTGATCCATTTGAGTATATGACTAAAAGTGAATACAGATCAGTGTTTACCTGCTTGTGCTGCTGCAGCAGGTTGTCCAGGTTGTGGCGTCTTTTGTAATTGAAGTAGAAGTTCTTGCACTGAGCCTCACTCTTGGTTCCTACCATCTTAGCAATAGCTGACCAGTTCCTGCCATGCTCTACCAGCCCTGCAGAATTAGAGAAACAGTGGAGGAGGTAAGTGTGAATGGGGTGAAGTGTGGCATCAAAGAAGGAAGCATTTAGAATTGCTAGTAATTCTGTAAAAAAGTGGAGAAAAAGTAGACAAAGTAAGTCCAGATGAGAAGAGAGCGATTAGTAATGCTTCAAAATGAACTGGACTGTATCCTTGCTCTACTTCAGCTTCACGAGAGAGCATACACGGACGTGATTTCCATAATCCTTAGCTAAAACTGGACCACTCTGCTGCTATGAAATCCAGCTGAAACCTCTATGACACGCAAAGGAAATGAGAGTGAAGGCTGACAAGTGTCTCACATGAAACACATCTATACATCCCTCTCACCAACTTAAACCTCCTCAAGGTCATTTATTGACTTAACCGCAGTGATTTTGAGATCCCTCTCCTCAGCACCCCTCTGATACTAATCCTTCAATCGGCCTGACTGTAGTAGATGTGCAGGTTTATCCTGAGCGCAGTAGGGAGAAAAAGCTCCGATTAATTTGACATTCACATCTCCTGTTGGTCTGCATCAGAAGAATATTCAGCCACAGTACGTACAATTAATGGAAATCTCAAAGTGACTCAGCAGTGTCTATGGTGCTTGAGTGCCCATATGCACTCCTGGCAGTGTCTGGGCATGCTTCGGATCAGACAGCGAATGGTGTCCTGGGGCATCTCCTCCGAGACCTGGATCAAGGCATCGTGGAAAGTCTGTGGTGATACCTGGTCTGATGCACCGATACATAACGTCCAAGATTCTTAAATGGATTGTAGTCTGGGGAACTTGAGGTCCTCATTACTCTCTGGCCACATGAGGTCAGGCATTGTCCTGAACCAGGAGGAACCCAGGGACCACTGTGCTGGCATAAGGTCTGACAATAGCTTTGAGGATTTAATTAAAGTACCCGTCAAGATTGTTTGACCCTCCTACTGCTGGGTTGATGCCATTTGTCTGCCCTGTCTAGCTCTCCTTGTGCAACAGCTCATGTCCTGGTATCTACTCCACACTACCTGTGTAATCTGAATGGGCTACAGATGCTACCAGTACAGGGACAAGGTCACAAAACTAGGAAGGATAGAGAGAGTCTGTCAACCATCTGCAAGAGTCTTTTGCCTGTCCGGTGCACCTGTTACTTTAATTTGCACCAAAGTAGGTGAAATTGATTCCTAATTGCTTATGGATCCTAACTGGAAAATGTTATACAGCGATGATAAAGTGTTCCAAGTATAGGTAAAGTTGCATGATAGTATCGTAGAAAGGTGCAGATCCTGCAGCCACAGCATTAACACGTGCACATTTGTGCCACCCATACATACTCATGTAGATGCGCACACACCTGAACACAAGAGTCTTCCCCACTTCCTCCGTTCCGATCTGACTCAACACTTCTCCTTTGTTACAGAGCGGACGGAAAAAGAACAAAGATAGAGGAAGGAAAAGGATGACAAGCGTCTGCCTTCATGGCAGCACCATCATACACTGTCCAGAGCCCAGGAGGAAGTGTGTGTGTGTGCATGTGTGTTGTCTTTTAAAAAGGGGATATAGGAAACTCTTCACAACTGTCAGATTTTCTGGCCGTTCAGTAAGCTCTTTCACCAAAAGTACCGGGGTTAGAAACAGCCTTCGAGTCTGGAGTCTTTCAAAGGCTAGACAACAGGCAATCAGTCAAAAGAAGTTAAAACAGATCAAGAATGAAAGAAAAGTAAGAAACAAGTACTCATATGTGGTGTGTGTGCACAGTAGAAGTGCAACAGCATTGGACAGTAATACTGTGTACCACATCTGCACTGTAAACTGGTACATAAACCAGCAGAATCAAACTAATGTAGTGTAAGACAAGCATACCCGCAACAGAAATGCCTTTTCCTTTCACTGGGCTGCAGAACGAACGCCCACGTCAGTTCTGTCTGCACAAAGGCCAGCTTTTCAAATAAATGTAAAAATACTGCTGCAATTTGGTAGCATTTGAAATGAATTACAAATTATAACGGAGAGCCAGAGATCTTGGATACTTCTCTGGGGCAAATGACTCACTCCCTCCCACTGTGTCTTGGTTTCTCTCTCTGCTTTGTGGCACATCGTTTGGCATCGTGCATCAACATGAAGAGCCGAAAAACATAATGGGCAGCGGAGTGGTGCGATATGAAAAGGCAAAGCAATGGAAAAAAAACTAAGTACTACTGCAATCTGTCAGCTAAAGTTAGCCAAACATTACCAAAAGCTTGCAAACTGGATTATGTACCCATCACCTCTTTGTTTGTCTGTGCCCATCCATAATTATTGTATGTTTAAGATCCTTCCACCATTATTGAGACATTTGTTTGCGGCAACCTGTCCCTCGTGTTACTGTATGCCAAGGTAATGAAGATAAATATAATGGACTTGCTATGACATTACAGAACAAGTACCATTGTGCCAACCACTAAGCCACCATGCCGCCATTTCAACATAAACGTGAAATAATAAGTATCTGGTTAAGTCGTGCATTTATAACAAATTCTGTTAGAACATGCCAGTGTGTTCATGTTAAATCACAAAACTTCATAAAAAAACAACAACAAAAAAAACTAATGCCTAGCGTGCATGTTTGTGCTGCTGCAGATGGTGCATCAGTGGGTTAGTGTGTTAAAGGATAACCACATTGGTGTGTGAAACTGAGGAGGTAGATGTGTCTGAGCAAGTGTATTAGCTGGAGTGTGCATACAACATAGCATCATAACAGTCAAATCCGTGCAGCTTTGTTAGTTTGATAAATCAATCATGAACAGCTGTTCTGAAGGTGTTTTATATTTGATACAGTCATGTTACAGCTCACAGTTCATTACTGCTAAGGTAACATTCATGTTTAACTGAGGTACATTAACGTTACCGGTGTGATAAAGTGTTCATGAGAGATTAGATGTTGTGATAGCTAAGACATAATCCGTTTCACTCTGCTATACCAGTGCATGTCCAGAATTGAGTATTTTAGAAATTAGAAGTTCATTTATGTTCATAATTTCAATTGTAAATGGTCATGTATACTTATTACTCATAAAATGCCATTTAAAACCTTTTTATTTTAATGCTGATACTGTTTGAATGGTAATTTACTCAAAATCAAACAGTCCTGTTTAGTTTGTGTAGCACAGTATCTGAAATCTAAGTGTCATCAGTATGAACAAATTCATAGCAATAGCTTTTCTGCTTTTAAAGAGATTTTTTTAATGTAGCACATTTTTAATGTCCGCTACTAAACACCAAGTCCATAAAAAATTATGCGCACAAAAATGATCACTAAATAGTTTTTTGGCAAATCACTAATGTTCACCATTTTATCCAATGCCATTCTCACCTTCATTCACACAGTCTCTAACGTGTACATACCAAGATACCCAATACCTTAATTAATCCTAATTAATCTCTAAATTTAATCTGCCCACTCAGCCAGAGCGTGTCCTTCGCTGATTCAAAAAATCCAAGAAGTCATGTGATTCATATGCCAACACAACTGCACTTTTCTGCATAAATATGACCTAAAACATCATCCGATATTCACACAAGTCCTAAAGAACCCAGTTAAACAAATGAGACACACATATTATACTTGCTCATTTATTTATTGAGGAAAATGATCCAACATGACATTTGTGAGAGGCAAAAGTATATAAACCTTTGCTTTCAGTATGTGGTGTGACCCCCCTTTACAACAATAACAACACCTAAAGGTTTCTGGTAACTGTTCTTTAAACATTCTTTGGTAGCACGACTTGGGTGCTTAGGGTCATTGTCTTGCTACATGACCCACCTTCTCTTGAGATTCAGTTCATGGACAGATGTCCTGACATTTTCTTTAGAATTCTCTGATATAATTCACAATTCATTGTTCCATCAATGATGGCAAGCCTTCCTGGCCCAGATGCAGCAAAACAGGCCCAAACCATGATACTACCACCACCATGTTTCACAGATGAGATAAGGTTCTTATGCTGGACCACAGTGTTTTCCTTTCTCCAAACATAACACTTTTCATTTAAACCACAAAGTTATATTTTGGTCTCATCCATCCACAAAACATTCTTCCAATAGTCTTCTGGCTTGTCCACGTGATCTTTAGCAAACTGCAGAAGAGCAGCAATGTTCTTTTTGGAGAGCAGTGGCTTTCTCCTTGCAACCCTGCCATGCACACCATTGTTGTTCAGTGTTCTCCTGGTGGTGGGCTCATGAGCATTGACATTAGCCAATGTGAGAGAGGCCTTCAGTTGCTTAGAAGTTACGCTGGGGTCCTTTGTGACCTCACTGACTATTACACACCTTGCTCTTGGAGTGATTAGTTGGTCGACCACTCCTAGGGAGGGTAACAGTGGTCTTGAAGTTCCTCTATTCGTACACAATCTGTCTGACTGTGGATTGACCTGATGAGCAATAACTTTTTCTGAGGTCCTCAAAAAATCTTTTTTCGCGCCATGATACACTTCCACAAACGTGTTGTAAAGAGCAGGCTTTGATAAATCCTTGTTCTTTAAATAAAACAGGGTGCCCACTCACACCTGATTCTCATCCCATTGATTAGAAACACATGACTAATTTCACCTTCAAATTAACTGTTAATCCTAAAGGTTCACATTCTTTTGCCTCTCACAAATGTGTCATACTGGATCACACTTTCAAGCACCACTGATTGCAATTTATACCAGCTTCAGTAAAAATTCAAAATTCTAGAGAGAACAAAAAGTTAAGACAATTACCCACAAACTGCACAAAAGTATCCAGAAATCTATTCTAATGAATTAATTAATGTACTTTAAGGTTACATAAGTGTTCAACTGTGCCCAGACAGCTTGTATAAGCTCCACGGCAAGGCACTGCTAATAGAGTGGGATGCTCTAAGGTCATCATGGGCAATGCCAAACCTTGGATAGAGTGGCTTAAACCCCTCAAAAAAATTGGGTTGAGGAGTAGTGGATCTGCATTCGCTGAGTAATGGAGCTCCAACCAAAATCTCTGGGATGAGCATGAGTTTGCAGTTTAGAACTAAATAGCTAACAAACAATGCTCTCATTGGCTGAATGCAATCAAAACTTCACAGCAATGTCTCAACATCTGGTGCAAAGCCTTCCCAGAAGAACAGAGGCTGTTACAGCAGCAATTGGGAACAAACCTTTCCTTAACAGGAAGAAATGCTGGATGAGATGTCTACAAACATAGAGTATTGGGATTTGTCAAAATAAAATGATTTTAAAATCATCCAATACACTGAACGTCTTCATTTAAACTTGCAGACTAAGCCTGTGAGTGCATTGCACAAAAGAATTAAAATGGTCATTCACTTTCACTTACTGCTCACTATGGCCAGAGTTCATCATCATACGCGCACACACAAGCCCAGACACACTGAAAAAGTTTGCAGCATAACCAGCATACCAGACAGCCCTGGGCTTCCCTAAAAGCACGAGGTTAGGCAAAGAGATAAGATCAGAGGGGTGTATGTGGTTGTGTGTGAGGCTAAAGTCTGAGGGCGATACAAAAACAGAGCGAGATAGAGGAAGCTGGCAGCCATCTGAGGCAAAACAGAGGGAGGAAAGTAGAAAAATGTCAGCTCTACCTTTTTTGGCAACCTCCATCTCCTCCTCGGTCCAGCGAGAAGTCTCTCCAGCCTCGACAGGCCCTGCAGAAACAACAAGACACCGTAAGAGAGAGACAGAGAGAGAGAGACAGACAGACAGACAGAGAGGACTGACCGTACTGTATTGCGTTGGTCGAGTTTCCTCCTCTCGTTCTCTGTCTTTAATCTAATAATCTGTTTACATTCAGGGCTGCCCCCTCTCGCCCCTCGGCTCGAGCGCCCCCTCCCTCAGTCACCCTCCCTCCTCCTGCTCACTCTCTCTCTCACTTTCCCTGGCTCTCACTCCTTCTCCCTCACTTATTTCCTTAGCTCTGTCTCTCTTTCCTTTCATGCTCTTTCAATAAATGAGACCACCCCTCCTCTCGCGCTCTCATCAGCTGATATGAAGCAAGACAGTGAAGGAGCATAGAAGCACCTCCCTCTTCCCCTCAGAGCAGGCAGGCGCGCACACACACACACACACACAGTGTCTAATAACAGTAGCTAAGCTCCACTTTTTCAGCAAGGCAACATTGCAGCTGCCCCTCCCTTCTTAATTTCCACTCACACAGAGAGAGAGAGAGAGAGAGTGTGTGTGTGTGAGAGAGGGGGGGGGAGAGAGAGAAAAAAAACAAAGGAGTGTGAGAGATAAGGAGAGAGAGAATGAGAATGAAAATGAGAGAAACTCATCTTGCACCCCCTCCTACAAAGACTCCTTGAGATTGACCAAACATTTGGACCAATTTAGCACAGCACGAACCTCTGACATTTATGCAAGTGTGTTAATGTGTGTGTGTGTGTGTGTGAGAGAGAGAGTGAGTAAGTGAGTGAGTGTGAGAGACAGAGAGAGAGAGAGAGAGAGAGAGAAAGTGAGAGAGAGCGTGAGACAGTGAGCGAGACAGAGAAAGAGAGCGAGACAGAGAGCGAGAGAACCACTCTACTCATCTGTTTAGTGACCCTCTAACCTCTGAACAACCGTGCGTGTCTTCATACAGGTCTGCTACACAATCCATGGTACACTATGTCCAAATATGTGTAGACACCCCTTCTAATAAATGCACTCAGCTACTTTAGGTTGCACATTGCAGACACAGACGTGTAAATGCACACAGCTTCCCTGCAGAGTAGTATCGCCAATATTCCGATCAGTAGTATCGCCCCAGCACTGAGCTGTGAAATAGAGGAACTGATATGGAATGACAGTGCTCCATCCAGTACTTTTGGGATAAGTTGGGAAAGAGTTGAGGTGGGAATTATCCAATATCCTTGACGCTGATCACAATCAAATCCTCACAGCAAAGCACAGAAATCCTTCCCAGGACTGTAGAGAGTTAACTCCAACACAAGTGCATTAACTCAACGCTCATATAAAATTAAGCCACCGTTATAATGGACTGTACATCTTAGCCATGCAAAAAACACAAAACTGTCACTGCACTAAAAATCTGTCTTACAATAATAAACAAAGCCTGACTGACAATCCCAGGTATGGTTTCATATTCCCACAGCAACATTATCTGAGAGGTTCAATGACAAAGGTAACTTATTGGCAGCTTCAAAGTACAACCAGTCATATAAACAGTACATTTAAAACTTCAGATGTCACAAAAACAGATACCACAGATCTATCAGACACCTCCCACGCATCTCACGTTAATAATTCAGCCTGTTTGTATTGTTATACTTCTACATTTTTTCCATGTAATAGAATTTGCTTTTGGCTCATTTGCACAATTCTTTCTCTCCTCAAGTGACCTCTGCACCTCTTATAAACTAACACACAAACATAACCAGCCTGAAATCCAAGGGCTGGCGCATGCCCAATTGGGTGAGACAAGCAGATGGCATCAGCCCACATCTCCTAACACTGAGTGAGTATGACACAAATACATCTCTCTCTCTCTCTCGCTGACGTACACACACACACACACACACAAGTAGAGGTTTAATGGAGTTAAAGGCCAGACTGATTACAGCATCCAGGACAGCAGTGAGGTGCAATGAGACGCATTGATTGGATGTAGATTTTATTGTGTAATTAAGCCAACATCATTATTCTGGTAAATTTGACATTTTCTTTTCAGTTTTGATTAGTTACAATAGTGCAGCTGGGTAGGGTAGCATTTTTAGCACGTATCAACTCAGTATCCTAAGCAAGTCATGCTAGCTGAAATGAGAATTTACTAAATGTTTAGCTTGTCAGACCTTGCAACCACTGCTACACATCACATTTGTGGGCAGAGCATGGACAGGACAGCATCATTTAAAATTTCAAGAGGTATTCAATCTCTAAAAGCAACATAAGTCCTGTTCTGCAGTGGAACCTCGGTTTTTATCATTAATCTGTTCTAAAGTGGCTGATGATAACTGAAACAAATGATAACTGAAGCAATATATGCTTCATATATAAGCAATATATGCATTCAATAGGGGGCAGCCATGGCCTAGTGGTAAGGATCTGGTCTTGTGACCAGAAGGTTGCTGGTTCGATGCCCAGACAGGACATGACTGAAGTGCCCTTGAGCAAGGCACCTAACCCCTAACTGTTCCCCGGGCGCCGGTGGATAAGGACTGCCCACTGCTTCGGCCACAAATTCTCACAGCCTAATGTGTTCACTAGTGTGTGTGTGTGTGTTTCACTGCATGAATGCAGAGGTCAAATTCCGTTGTGTGAAAAATCACATTGGCTAAATTGGTTGATCTTAATCTTAATAATCTTAATATTTCCCATAAGAAATAATGTAAATCCAATGAATCCGTTACAGACACTCCAAAATATGAACAAAAATAAATTGTATATAGAATAACTACAGTTTTACACACAGAACACAATGAGAAATAAATACAAAAGACTAATGAAATGGATAAATGAACATTTAACATCACTCTTACAGGTTTACGCTCTGTTTTAGAGTGTGCCGGCGTGGGCTTTTGTTTTGTACACCCGATCTTGGGGCTTTCGGATGCTATTTGTTTTCACACCTGGTTTCAGGTGGTAGAGCTGCATGCCGTCACTTTAGTGTGAGCGGTTTTAGTTTGTTTTGAGTGTTATCAATTCATGTGAGCACACCAATGAAAACCAGGCAGATGAACAATAACTGGGGAAAAAAAAGTTGACTATAACTGAAATTTATGATAACCAGGGCATAAGATAACCAAAGTTACACTGTATCATGAAAAGTTCATTGTTGTTCATAATTTAATTTAAAAAGGTAAACTGTCATTTTATATTAATTACATGTAAAGTGACATTTCTAGCCTTTTTGTTTTAATACTGATCAGTTTTGGCTTATAGCTCGAAATCAGAATTTCAAATGATTACAATATTTTATTTGGACTTTGAAAAAATTACTATTCAAACAGTATCAACATCAAAACAAAAAAGGCTTAGAATGTGAGTTACGGATATAAAATATCACCTTTAACCTTTTTGAATTAAATTACGAACACACAAGATATCAAAGCAACAGGCTCTTTGAGAGAGACCAAGAGAGAGAGAGACAGACAGAGAGAGACAGACAGAGAGAGACAGACAGAGAGAGACAGACAGAGAGAGACAGAGCACGCGAGAGATCACCGAGTTTACCTGCCTCCCATTGCCATCCCCATGACAACCGCTTCCACCTGAGACATGCTCTATCACCACGGCAACACAGACTCTGAGCAGACTCAGCTTTTGATAGATGGAGGGATGGAGTGCAAGGAAGGACGGAAGGCCGGACAAAATGCATGAACAGAGCAAGCTGCAGATTGCTTTGAGTGAGCGAAAAAGGACAAGAAAAGAGGGAGGGGAAGGAGGAAAGTAGGAGAGAGAGAAAAGCCTCAAATGTCAAGAGGACGCAGCCTGAATCCAGCGGTCCTGATGGATCTAACAGACACGTTTCTGAAAGAGCTGAATGAAAGAAAAAAAAATGTTCTGTGTAAACAGCTCTTCTTTCATTTCCTTGGCTGCAAAATAGCGCAGAAGTGGGTCAGTGTGCAGAGCTACAGCTCAAAGCAAGCTCACGTTTGTTTGGTCTGTTCTTGTGCTCTGTTGCCTTGAAGATCAACAAGTCAGTCCAACACCAAACACTGAACTTACCCAGCACTAAATGACAAAGAAAACACACCTCTTTTGTTGATATGCATCAGTTTCCAGGGTTTTAACAATGGAAAATTTCTGGAAACATCCAGGCTCTCTGTACTGTGCACCATTTACCTTCTCAACAATCCTGACCAAGTCCCTTCAGATGGAAAACATTCACACAACATGACACTACCACGACCAGGCTTTTCTTTGAGGGAGGTGTTACTAGGATTTTGTGCAGTGTTAGACTCCCATCAGACATACCTTTTAATGCACGTTGAACTGTAAACTGAAGTGAAGAATAGCCCTTCAAATAATCTGATGCCATCTGATGCAAGAACATGACACAAACCAGCCTAGAAACAATTCACTCCAGCCCACTCAGGCTATACATCCCTCTCCTGTATATAGCTGCAAACTCATTAGCAAGTTAAATGTTGCTTCAAATATGGTTAGAATAGTGTAATCTGACTTTTATTGAATCTTGAAGACAATAAATGTAATGATCCAATCAATCAATCAACCATTCAGTCCCAATGTAAGCTAAACAGAGTTCTAAGAGAATACAGAAACTTCAAAAACACAAATCTTGATGTGAAGCATGAGTGAGGAGCCTGAAAGTGTGTGTACCTCGTGCTTGGGCATCCATGGTGCTCACAGGGGTGAGTTTAGCCAGCTCTCGTGCAGGCTTCTGCACCGGCTCCGGTTTAGGAGGAGGAACGGGCTCTGGCAAAACTACCAAAGCAAAAAGAAAACATATACAGTGATAATCAAATCCTGTTTGAGGCAGAGGAACATAAGGAAGTTACTGGTTATTGGTACGTGTGTGTGTGATGGGCAAGGATTAGAATCACAAATTTGTATCTGAGCTGTGTAAGACAATGTATGTGCATTAACCAACGTGCGTGGGAAGGAATTCCAAAATGCATCTATGCATCTTCTTCTGGATGCGGAGTGTTAAAGCATCTCAACCCACTCAAACTGCATCCACATCTTAATTAGGCCTCACAGGCTAGCTGATGTGTTTAAGGATGCAGTGAAACTTCTGGACTTAATGGATAAAACTTCATAGTGACTGGTGAAAGTTTGTCATCTTTTTGAAGGTCATCTTAAGTCATACTGTACTTTAAAATCCTATAATACTCAAATCTTACCTGGTTCAGGCGGGGGTGGTGGTGGCTCTTCTGCAGCCACAGCAGCTGCCTCGTTGGCCATGGAGCGGGTGGTGATGCGGCCTTTGCGACGGCCCTGGCTGTTGGCAGTCTTGCGACCTCGTGGCGTACTCTGCTCCTTGCCCTCCTCGTCCTCCCCGTCACACTTCTCTTTGTCTTTGCTAATGTCCCTAAAAACACAACACACATCAGCATTAACCAGAAAGACACACACAGTTCCTTACATGGTCTCTGACTTCATAATATTTACTTTCCCTTAAAGGCACAGTATGTAGTTTCCAGCAACATCTAGTGGTTTAGTTTCCATATTGCAACCAACTGAAAACTATTCCACAGCCCCTCCCCCTTCCAAACATGAAGGAGTCACTACGGTGGCCGTAAGGTGTCAAATCTTTGATACTTCCAAACGCGATGTCTAATAGCAGCTTTAGAGATAGTGATGTGCCAAGTGGTAAGATTAATTTTAATTAGAAATTTATGAAATGTAAAATATAAAATCATCATAGCTACAATGCAGACGAAACATTTTCTGCACTTCAGTAGTTTATGTCTGTTCTGATACTGAATTCACATGCCCTAGGCGGCTGAGTTACAGCCGAACCAAACTCATTCAGATAAGAGACAGTTTAGCCACAGAAGCAGCAACTTTGAATAATAACGTTCGGGCTGACCTGGGCAGACTACGGCTTCTCCGGACACCGGCCCACTACTGAAGTGGAACACAGGCCGGGACGAGGAAATGAGACCGGCGGCAGAAGCAGGGCGGCGTGCTAGTCAGGCTAAAGGCTAATGCTAATCGTCCCCCGATTCCATCTATTTTCCTCTCCAACGTCTGCTCTTTGGACAACAAGCTGGACCTCCTGCGGCTAAGGATGAATGTTTCTGAGGAGATGAGAAACTGCACGGTGATTTGTCTCACAGAAACATGGCTGAACCATTTTAAAAGACCCCTGGCCCAGTGCAAACGTCAGCTTGTGAAGCTTGCTTAGAAATGGCTTCCTCTTTGCACTGTAGAGTTTCAGCTGGCAACGGCGGATGGCACGGTGGATTGTGTTCACTGACAA
>BRDA01064301.1:5638-18374 GCA_036984385.1 Crenuchus spilurus
TATATATATATAATTAATATATTATATAATTAATATATTATTATTATTTTTTTAATTAATTAATTATTTTATTTATTTATTTTTTACAAATGATTCACCTCTAAACCCCTGGGGTGCTACAAACCTTATGAACATACTGTACATAACCACATTATGTACATTAATATTTACTGGTTTTACATACAATACTATTAACTACAGTTACATAAAATATTAACAATGGATTGGCACCATGTCCTGGCTATAGCTTGAGTAGTTAAATTCCCTGCCCAGTATATATTGGTATCAATACCTTTAATACTCTTAATTTTAACTTTAATCCTCTATTTATTAAAATTTAACTTTAATACTCTATTAATACTGTGGGCCCTTCAGTTAAACACAGAATCAATGTTAAGCACTGGTAGGTTCATTAGGTAAATATTTACAGGTGAGTATTTACACACACATAAGGCAATCTCACCAACTTCATCACAGGTCCTTTTTCCTGTTTTATTCTTAACAGTGTTTTTATTTCCTTTTCATCCATAAAACACTTACAAATGAACATTAAAGACATCCTGACTTGACTTTAATTGAACACATGGTTTTATTTAAGGACTTTATTTATGCTTACATGCGCCATTGATTGCAACATTAAACAACCCGCCATAAACACTTTCACAAGCAATTTACAGCTGACAGTTTCACTGGACAGTGACTGAAATGCTGATGTGTTCACAGTCTCACCAGTCCCAGTGCTTGTGCTTATAGAGGTGTCACTCATTCTCTATCTCGCCAACTCCTGCCAGCTCTACATGGCTTCTTCAGATTTATATCCACACTGTTGTCTTTCCTCAGTGTACAGACACCAGCATTCTATCTTCTTTTCCACTTCCCTCACCTCCTCTTTATCAGATTCCCTTTCTCCATTCGTCCCTCCCCTCTTCTGTCTCTGTCTTTCACATTTCGCCTGGAGTAGTAAAGTCAGCCCCGAGTCGTTCATTTGGACCAGTAAATCATTGAAGCCCATTCACAGCACTTTTCCACTGAACATTTAATGGTGTTGCTGGTGGAGCTGGTGCTCAGCTGGTTGTGGTGTGGAATCTGCATGTCGATTAAAAACCGTCTCACCTTTAAAACAGCCTAGAACGTCTGAGAAGTTCACATATAAAGGATGGATGGACAGATGCATGGATGGATGGACAGATGGACAGACAAACAGATAAATAAATAGACAGAGAGAGAGAGAGAGAGAGAGAGAGAGACAGACATATACAGTGGGTCCAGAAAGTATTCATACCCCTTGAACTTTTTGTCACCTTACAACCACAAACGTAAATGTATTTTATTGAGATTTTAAATGATAGACCAACACAAAGTAGCACATCATTGTGAAGTGGAATGAAAATGATACATGGTTTAAAAATTTTAATCAAATAAAAATCTTAAAAGTGTGAAATCAATAAGTATTCAACCCCTGTACTCTGATACCTCTAAACAAAATCTAGTGCAATCAATTACCTTCAGAAGTCACTTAATGAGTTAATAGAGTCCAGCTGTGTGTAATTTAGTCTCAGTATAAATACACCTGTTCTGTGAAGGCCTCAGTGGTTTGTTAGAGAACACTAGTGAATTGAACTGCAAACCTACCAAAACATGGCCGTCCACCTAAACTGACAGATCGAGCAAGGAGAGCACTGGTCAGAGACGCAGCCAAGAGGCCCATAGTCACTCTGGAGGAGCTGCAGAAATCCACAGCTCAGGTGTGAGAATCTGTACACAGGACAACTATAAGTCTGCACTCCACAAATCTGGCCTTTTTGGAAGAGTGGCAAGAAGAAAACTATTGTTGAAAGAAAGACATAAGAAGTGCTGTTTACAAGCTTACATGGCTCATGGCAAACTGTAAACCGCACTTCTTATGTTTATATATATATATATACAGACAGACACACAAATATAAATAGACAGACAAATGACAGAGACAGATAGACAGACAGATAGAAATAGACAAAGATAGAGAGATAAATAAACAGATAAGATATATAGATAGACAGACAGATGGGGAAATAGAGATAGACAGAGACAGACAGACAGATATAGATAGACAGACAAATGGACAAATAGATAGATAGATAGATAGATAGATAGATAGATAGATAGACAGACAGACAGACAGACAGGCAAATAGAGATAGACAGACAAATGGACAGATAGAGATAGATGGATAGATAGACAGACAGACAGAGACAGATAGACTGAGATAGGCAGACAGAGATAGATAGATAGATAGATAGATAGATAGATAGATAGATAGATAGATAGATAGATAGATAGATAGATAGATAGATAGATAGATAGACAGAGACAGATAGATAGATAGACAGACAGACAGACAGACAGACAGACAGACAGGCAAATAGAGATAGACAGACAAATGGACAGATAGAGATAGATGGATAGACAGACAGACAGAGACAGATAGACTGAGATAGGCAGACAGTGATAGATAGATAGATAGATAGATAGATAGATAGATAGATAGATAGATAGATAGATAGATAGATAGATAGATAGATAGATAGATAGATAGACACAAATAGACAGACAGATAGAAGATAAACATGTTCTGCACAGACAGTCCTGACCATTGAAGAACGTGATGAAAGGAAGCTAACAGAGTGTACAGAGAAACAGATGAACTACAGTCTGTAACTGCAGAACTACAAAGTGCACCTGTATGATCAGTGGAGCTCAGAATCAAAATGATCAACAATGAGTGTAGACAGAAGGCGGTGATGTTAAAGTAACACTGATCAGTGTGTACTGAAGAGTGTTGCCTCAGAACCTTTCCCATCTAACCTCCATCAGGACATGAAACAACCAGGTGTGTCCTCACCACAGTGAGCACTGACGTTTGGTAATTACATTAAGAATGTGAGTTACTCTCATATGAGCATTAATCTCTGAAAAAGCTGAGCTGATCCACTCGGCCTGCACAGCATGAGGCAACAAGCGGGAAAGCCAAAGTGTGGCACGAAATCTCACCTCGCTGTAAGCGCCTCGGCTGCACTCTCTTCAAAAAAGCCACCTTCAAAGAGGTCATTTGGTGCTTCAGAGAAACCGAGGGCTGTCAGGAGCCCACATTAAAACACACACAAGCCTGCCTAGACATGCACACAGCATTCTGTTAACACTGTAGTCTCTGACTGATCACATCTAGACAAATCTGAAAGGATGTGCTCTACATTCAGATAGGCCTGACAGTTAAATCGCTCCGCCAGAGGAAGCTAGTTTATCTACACCGCCTTTGTATTGGGCAGCCCGGGAGCACACACACACATACACATGTGAAAATCCAGCCTCTTGTTCAGAACCGGACCTGATATCCCTGACCTAAGGCCAAAGAGGGAAAGTTTAAAGACCTGGCCATGAAGATAGCAAGGCCACATATATACGCACACACTACACACTAAGGGACAGTTCATGATAACACCTGTCATTGGCTGTGTCAGTGGTGTGACGGATGGACTATGTTATCTTCTAGTAGAGTTTCCTCCACAGACACAGAGCCAAAGATTTGGCAGTGTTGGCCCTGTGCTTCCAGATAGAGGGATTACTGAGTACATCGCCTGACAGTGTTGGCTTTAATGACGTCTGAATGCAGTCGAACCTGTGGCTGAACCCTTAGGCTTAGGTAGAGAATTGGACATATAGGATAGATGCTTAAGCAATCAAGGAGCCAGGCTAACAATGGCTATCAATTCAATGAAATGTGACAGTTTTGAGTCAGTATATACAGAATTCAATGTTCCAGCAATAATGGCAAGCCATCCTGATCAGAAGCAGCAAAACAGGCCACCAGATACTGCCACCACCGTGTTTCACAGATTAAATTTGTTTTTTTATGCTGGAGTGCAGTGGACAAAGCTAACAGTCAATACTGGATGCTCGTGAGGGCCCTCAGAGGGCACTGCATTAAAAACGGGCATGATTCTGTACTGGAGATCACTGCATGGGCTTAGGAACACTTGCAGAAAATATTTATCAGTTTGCTGAGCAATCCACAAATGCATGTTAAACTAGGGTGACCAGACATCCTCTTTTACCCGGACATGTCCTCTTTTTGAGACTTAAAAAACAACGGGTGGAATTTTGCAAATGTCTGAGATTTTGTTTTACTCGAGAAGCGTTTAGTTCACAAACTAGTCTCGCCCTCCCCCTATTCCGTTCGGTTCACTTGAGGGGGATGTTATGCTATATTAAATGTACTTTGGCGAGCATTAGGACCCAGCAGAAATCCAAGCCGGTTTCCCTGTAGACTGCCTACAAGCTCCCCGATTGGCTCTGCCGTTTCTTGATAACGTGATTGGCTGTCGCCGCTGTTACTCCCTCAAACAGCGTCGTTTTCACCTGTAAGTTGTTTACATGTTGAGCGTTTGTTCTGTCTGTGTCACATCAGCTAGACGTATTTTAATATCAGAGGTTTAATAATAAATTTCATAAACATTAACATTTGAGTCTGTGTGCATGTGTCTACCAGTCTGTGATAAGACATCCATTTACATGCCTCTAATTTGAACTATTATCAAAATAATTCAGAATTTCTGTATATTTTTACTCAAAAATGAGGTATAATTATGTGTAAATTGAGGTTTACTAATCATTTTATGCTACATGCTTTTAACAGTTTATTATTTTTAATAATATGTAAATAATGTATTCATATTTAATTTGATAATTTTATTATTCATAATAAATCTCATAGTTATTAGTATTTTTAGCATATTATTAATAGTAACTAGTAATTATTACAAAAATATAAATCATAATTTGTCAATATTTTTTAATAATTAATAATAATGATACAATTTATGTTCAAGCAAAAAAAAAAAAAAAAAACCCTGCTGAGGTGTCCTTTTTTTCGTCATCTCGGATCTGGTCAAACTAGTTAAACCTACATCATGCAAAGAAGATGCTGCATGTCAACACATTCCAATAATTCTAATATTTCTGTTTCCACAGTCCCAAAACCACCCAGGATGCCCCCGTTCAGTAGCAATGGATGCACTCCATAATCAGCCTGGTCTCCAACCTTGCTCACCCACCCACCCAACCATGATTAAGGCCTGAGAAATGGAGATGTCAGTGAAGGAAGCCCCGGGCTGCCTGCCTTATTGAAAGAGCCCGGCAGTGGATAGGGAATTAGGCCGCGTTTGTGAATAACACTAGCTCGGGCCGGCGCTTCAGGGCACCGTCGCACTGTGACTCGGTCCATGCATCTTAGTTAAGTCCCGTCGTCCCACCAACACAAATGAAATATCCACCAGTCTGCTCACATCCCGCTAATGAAGTCTCTCTCTCTTTTTCACTCTCTCTCTCTATCTAGCTCACTCTCACTCTCTAGCCGGGTGAATTAGCATGCACATGGCACCTCCTGCATATGGGACTGCATTGGCGGAAGCACATTATTGAATTTGTAAAAGGCTTTAAAACACATGCAAATGAAGACCGCTCTGCCGTGTGCTGGACACAGTGATTTACGACGGCCAACTCGAACGCATTAACTGTACATAGGAAGCGACGGCAGACTTTAGTAATACGTGGAATAAAAACGGATCCAAGACGGTCCCCAAAATAGTCCGTCTGTGGAAGGTGACAAATTACTGAGCGTGCATAAGCTGCTTCATAATGGCTTTTGGGTTCAGTTTCTCAGGACATACATACCTACCAGGCAAAAGTTTGGACACACTTACTGGGTAGAGGAGCCTAAACTTCTACTGCTATAGCATTGCTTTTTTGATGAAATTAGAGCTCTTAAAGTGTCTTTACTTGTTTCTAATTTTTTTTTAAAGAAACAAACAAAAAAAAACTGAATAGAAAAAAGCATACTGACATGACTGGGAGACCTGAATGGTTTGAGCAGGTTGAGATCTGTATTTTAGATAAATTACTGTTCTATTTAGGTGACTTGTGTTTGTTTGATCATATAAAAATTACACTGTATTTACATGCTTAGTTTACTATACAGTATGCAGTATATACTGAGTGAGGTATTCATTAAATAGTACAGTAGTGAGTACAGTACAGTATAGTGCAGCATGCAATATATGCTGAGTGCAGTACATATTATACAGTTTATACTGAGTTGTATGTGGTAT
Organism: Crenuchus spilurus; assembly: GCA_036984385.1. Taxonomy (NCBI): domain Eukaryota; kingdom Metazoa; phylum Chordata; class Actinopteri; order Characiformes; family Crenuchidae; genus Crenuchus; species Crenuchus spilurus. The sequence goes on from BRDA01064301.1 coordinate 11,782, forward strand.
ATACTGAGTGTAGTGTACATTATGCAGTATATACTGACTATAGTATGCAGTATATACTGTGTTGTATGCAGTATATACTGAGTGTAGTATGCATTATGCAGTATATACTGAGTTTAGTATGCAGTATATACTGAGTGTAGTATACATTATGCAGTATATACTGACTGTAGTATGCAGTATATACTGAGTGTAGTATGCATTATGCAGTATATACTGAGTTTAGTATGCAATATACAGTATATACTGACTGTAGTATGCAGTATATACTGTGTTGTATGCAGTATATACTGAGTGTAGTATGCATTATGCAGTATATACTGTGTTGTATGCAGTAAAGAAAATATACTGAGTACAGTATGCATTATATAGTATACACTGATTGTAGTTTGTAGTAATAAATATATACTAGGTGAAGTATATTACATATATACTAAATACAATATACAGTATATACTGAGTGAAGAATATGACATACTAAATGCAATATATGTATACTATGCAGTATATACTGTGTTGTATACAGTATATACTGAATGTAGTATGCATTATGCAGTATATACTGACTGTAGTATGCAGTATATAATGTGTTGTATGCAGTATATACTGAGTGTAGTATGCAGTATATACTGTGTTGTATGCAGTATATACTGAGTGTAGTATGCATTATGCAGTATATACTGTGTTGTATGCTGTACAGAAAATATACTGAGAACAGTATGCATTATATAGTATATACTGATTGTAGTTTGTAGTAATAAGTATATACTGGGTGAAGTATATTACATATATACTAAATACAATATACAGTATATACTGAGTGAAGTATATGACATACTAAATGCAATATATGTATACTATGCAGTATATACTGTGTTGTATATAGTATATACTGAGTGTAGTATGCATTATGCAGTATATACTGACTGTAGTATGCAGTATATACTGTGTTGTATGCAGTATATACTGAGTGTAGTATGCAGTATATACTGTGTTGTATGCAGTATATACTGAGTGTAGTATGCATTATGCAGTATATACTGTGTTGTATGCTGTACAGAAAATATACTGAGAACAGTATGCATTATATAGTATATACTGATTGTAGTTTGTAGTAATAAGTATATACTGGGTGAAGTATATTACATATATACTAAATACAATATACAGTATATACTGAGTGAAGTATATGACATATACTAAATGCAATATATGTATACTATGCAGTATATAGTAGAGTATATACTGAGTGCAGTATGAAATATATAGTATATACTGATGCAGTATGGAGTATACAGAATGTAGTATGCAATTTTGAATACAACCCCAGCGTAGCTTTGAAAGCTGCTTTGAAGGCCTACTCCGTGCACTCTTCACCCTGCTGAGCCTCACACATCTATCTGAAAGCAAGACAAAAGGAAGGTGGCGGAGATGTATAGATGTGTGTTTTCTGTGAATCTGCTGTTGTTCCGCTAAAGCAGTGGGAGTGAGGAAATATGAAATCCCACAGTGGATTCTAGACTTTAAAGAACAGTTCATGAACTCAAGAAGTAAAGCAAGGGAGGAGCAGAGAGAGAGAGAGAGAGAGAGAGAGAGAGAGAGAGAGAGAGAGACAGAGAGAGAGAGAGAGAGAGAGAGAGAGAGAGAGAGAGAGAGAGAGAGAGAGAGACTGATGGATTAATATTGTAAGAGTGTTCTAAATTATAGAATTATTCCAAATTATATCCTGACCTGTCAAACCAAAATGTCTTACACATCTGGAGGTGCCATCACAATGCATGGGCTATTACTGTATACAGTAAAGTTCTTGTTTAAGCCTGTTTAACATCTGATATGGTTGGTTCTGTTAGTGTTGTACATGCAATAATGTTCTTATTCTGATCTGTTTGGACTGATGGGCCAGAGATTACATTCCTCGCTCATATAGCTTACAGCTAAATCTGCCCGTTTGTGATGTTCTGTGTTGTTACTAAATAATAAGCCTTATTATTGTTTAATAAGTCTGGGATTTGAAGGTTTATTAGCAATAAATGTACTTTTGTCTACAGCATGTGACCCATTACTTTGGTCCAAATTAAGTAACTAATTAATCATAATAATATAAATAAAAGTGCCTGCAGGATCCTGAAGTACCCACAAGAACATTTTAATTGTTCCTCAGAGAACATTGGTAAAAAATAACTCGGAGTACATTTCATATTAAAATATGGAGTTTAATATTGAAATAACAGCGGTATCTGCACGTGGGAGGCATATCAGAGCAAACGCATACACAAACACACACACACGTTTGTTCCTGTGAATTGTGGGGACATTACATAAACTTCCTCAAACCTTAAAACCCTAACCTTAACCTCAAAACATGTCTTTGCCTTAAAACTCATGATTTGTGTTGCAGGGGCCAGCTTTGTAGTCCTTGCAAAGAAGCACGGTCCCCACAACGTGAGTGTTTAAACAGGATTTGGTCCCCACAACAAGGCATAAAACTGGTACATACACACAAACACATTTTGGTAAAAATGTATTACTGAGGACATTCCATTCACTTGTGTAATACTGAGTAAAATACACCTAAACCTAAACTTAACCAAAGGTCAATGCTTCTGCTTTCATTATTTATAAGTTACAATATATTAAATGGAGACAGGTCAAGCACTAGGATCAAGTAGAAAACAGCCGCTGAAGCTGAGGCTTGTTTCCCTTTAGACCGCCCACAAGCTTATCAATTACCTCTGTCATTTCTTGTGATTGGCCGTCCCTGTTGTCACTCCATGGAGGTGGGAGGGGGGGTGTTTGCCCAGGCTGTCAAACAAACTAGAACCATTGTTCTGCCTGGGTTGCGTCAGCTAGACAAACCACTGGGTGGTGGTCCAAACATTTAAAATTTCATTTCATTTTCACATATACCAGCCTGTGATAAGTCATCCATTTACATGCCTCTAAGTTTAACTATTGTCAAAATAATTCAGAATTTCTGCTTATTTTTTATTTTAAAATGAGGTATAATTTTATGTAAATAAGGTAAAACTGGTGGTAATGAGTAGGAGTGAAGTTGACTAACAAGGTGAAGCAGAGTTGGGTGATAATTTTATGCTGCATGCTTTAAAAGCTGAAAAGTAACGATGGAAAACTAGAACTGCTAGAAAACACAGTGAACTGAAAATTTGAGTTTTAGTAAAAAGTTTATTACTTTGTAATAAATAAAAAGATAATTTGTACAAAGTAAAAATTAAATACTTTGTATTTAAAAGCCTCTAGGCTGTAGTTTTATACATATTTTGAACGTTGTTGCTTTGATGTGTAGGATAGATATGGCACTGTTCAAGCAGTGATGGATGGTTTTGTATCTAATTTTCTCTTAAAAAAAACATATATATATATTTGCATGAAGGATTCTGGACCATATTGTTGGGAGACGTCTTATAACAAAATACATTTTAAACTTGAATGGCTTTAAAACAGCAACAAAACACTGTAATTGCAGTAGAGATCAAAACAAGAGAAAGCGTGTTGTGTTCATGACAATTGCTAAATCATTCAAAAGTTGAAACTGATGTTATTAAGTGCAAATAAATTCTAATTTATAACAATCGAAAGACACAAAAGCCAGCTAAACCTTAGGCTGCCAGTATTTGGTCACTGGCTGAAGACAATATGCCAGGTTCTACATGCTTAACATTTTATATTCTGGCTTAAACTTTAATTTTGGGAGGGTCCAGGGTCCCACATCATTGGCACCAATGTCAAGGTTTCTTAAAGGTGTCCTAGAACAAAAAACGGTATTTATATTGGCTTATAGTTTGACATATAGCTGACATTCTGTGAACCATACACTGTTGTCTCCTTTTTCAAATGCAAATCCCACATAAACAAACCATGAAAATGGACCGATTCCAAAATCCTAGAATATGACATCATAATCTTAACTCACATTTGCCATTATAGCTTCAAAAATCCCATCTGAGGTCAATAAATTATCCCCCAGGAATAAATACAACTCCCTGTGGGCACTGAATCAAAAATTCAGTGGATGCTACCCATCTATAAACAGCCAATCAGAGCAGAGCTCATCAGATTATTCATGAGCTCGCCATAAAAGGTCAAATGGCTTGTTTCAGGAAGAGGAATAGTGTCAATGGGTTAAACCATATCTGGGCAATCCCCCCTGGGTTCATACCAGAACAATCTGAACAGAATAAATTGGGAAATGCCCACTTTTACTTCTTTTTGGTTTTGAGCTTGTTAGTGCACAAATTAAGTGTTAAGGTGCTTTAGGAGCATACGTTTGTAATGGTACGGCCTACTGTTGCTTCACAAGAAAACACTCTCTAGCAAAAATATTGCATTTGAAATTACAAAGTCACACACACCTGCCACACGCCTCTGCCTGTCACCCTAATTACCCCCAGAATCCCTCTCCCTGCACTCTCTCTCTTTTCCCAGCATTCAGGGATCAATGCACACCACGCACAGAGGATGCTGCTCTTTAATGCTCATTAAAGCATCAGTGTGTGTGTGTGTATGTGTGTGTCAGTGGTGGGTGTGTGGGTGACAGAATCTAGCTCTGATCTTCAGGGGGGAATAGCAGGTTACCTCAGCTCTGCTACTCTCTCTCACCTCTGAAACAGGTGCGTACATGTTTGTGTGTGTGTGAGTAAACACTATATCCTACCTCAAAGCTCTCTTTCTGTCAGCATGTGTTTTACTGAGTCTGTGACAGGCCCGCTAAAGAGAGAACAGGGTAAAGACTTGCACTATAGTAGAGTATGTATGTGGTTGTGAGCGTGTAGTAGTTCATTAAAATGCATCAGCCTGAAGGTTTCAATTCAACTGCATTGATTTTAGAATGTTCAGTAGCCAAGATCATTACACTGTAAAGAAACAAAACAGGCATGCAATGCAGATATAACCTTAAAAGTACAATGTGCTCCTCAAAAGGGGGGGCACAGACTATTTATTCAGTTAATTCTGTTGAGGTTAAATTATTCTTTGATGTCTATATACAATGTGACTTTTAAAACCCTATGAAATCTCTACATGAAGCAAGCCGTTTTACCTTTTATGGTGGGCGCATGAAACATTTGATTAGCTGTTTTGATTGGCTGTTTACTACATTGAAGTATCAACAAGGGCCCTGAGTGGCTCAGAAGGCTAAGATGCTGACACTATGACCAGAGGATCGTGAGTTTGAATACCAGTCATGCTGTTTGCCATCAACAGTCAGGACCCAAGAGAGTAATAATTGGCAGTGCTCTCTCTGGGCGGGTAGATGGCACTCTCTCTCTCTATCACTCTCACATTGCAATGTCCGCTGGCTCAAGCGTCTACTGATTGGTCCATTCGGAGCTGGGAACCTGCACTTTCCTCCAAGCGCATTGGTTCTCCATTGACGGTGTATCAGCGGTAGTTAGAAAAGAGGCGGTGCCCGTATCACATGCAACAGAGGAGGTGTGTGCATGTCTTCACCCTCCGAGAGTCAGAGACAGTGCAAAGTGATGGGAGAGAGTCCCCTAGTGGATGGGATGGGTTCATTGACTACTACCACATTGGGAAGGGGAGAAAATTGGCAAAAATTATAAAAAAACAGAAAAGAGACATAAGGGAGATAACTGATGATGATTTGCATGGTATGCCAGAGAAGTGCATAAGAAGTGCGTGAGAGAGGAGGTCTTAACCTAACTGTAACCCAAACCCTAATCCTAACTCTTACCATAACCTTCACCCTTGTCTTACTCTAACCCAAACCTTAATCCTAAAATTAATCTTAATTTTATCCCTAAAAACTCGTTTTTACCCTTACACTAAACCTAACCGTAATCCTAATCACAGAACATGAGTATTCAAGCAGGTTTGGACTGCCATAACATGGCATAAACCTGGCACACACACACACACACACACACACACACACACACACACCTGAGAACACGAGGAGAGCCATAACAAAATTCATATATTCTAAGGATAAATCCTAAGACTCATTCTCTGTTCCACCACATACACACACTGTGTTCTGAGGTCATTTCGTCTGTCAGAGATCAGTCTTAAGCTCTTATGAGCTGTGACAAGCACCCTGAATCCTAGAAGACATGCAATGGCATGCTGGCTCTCACCACGTCTTTAGCAGCTAATCCCTGATACGAGAGACTGAGGGCAGTGTGATCAAGCACAGCTGTCTGACTCTGCAGAGTGGTTTGATTAAGCTTGAAACCTTAGGTATAAAGGGATTTTCAATGGAGGAGCTCTATCGATGGTCTTATCAGACAATGAGTAGGCTTAAAGGATTCAAAATTTAATAAATCCATTATTTAATGTCATTACGGTCCTAATGTTGTTTTAATAGTCATTTGAAGTTGTAAATTATTCAAATTTCTAAAAATGGAAACTCAACTATTGAAGTTGTTATTGATATGACTATGGTTAGTGATGGACAGGGGCAAAATATTTTTTTTGTCTAGACCATCGCTAATATATAACATACATACGTATATAATGTGTGTGTATGTGTGTGTATATATATATATATATATATATATATATATATAATGTGTGTGTGCATATATATATATAATGTGTGTGTGTGTATATGTATATAT
>BRDA01064302.1:0-7500 GCA_036984385.1 Crenuchus spilurus
TCGTACAGCTCCTGTCCCCTCTTTCCCTTCCCACTGCTCATGTCCTCTCTTTTCCTTCCTACAGCTCCTGTCCTCTCTTTCCCTTCCCACTGCTCCTGTCCTCCCTTTTCCTTCGTACAGCTCCTGTCCCCTCTTTCCCTTCCCACTGCTCATGTCCTCTCTTTTCCTTCCTACAGCTCCTGTCCTCTCTTTCCCTTCCCACTGCTCATGTCCTCTCTTTTCCTTCCTACTGATCCAGTCCTCTTTCCTCTCCCACTCCTTCTGTCTTCTTTTCCTTTCCACTTCTCCTATCATCTTTTTCCCTTCTCACTGTTCTTGTCCTCTCTTTGCCTTCATACTATTTTTGTCCTCTTTTTCCCTTCTGTAGAACTGTAGTGAAAGAGTTTATTCTTCCTTCACCATTCTTACTACTACAGTCCTGACCCTCCCTCCTGCTCCCATAGTCCCTCTCTCCCTAGTCCCTGAAGCTAGTGCTATGTTAATTTGTGTAATGCTAACTTGTTTACTACATTATCCTCGTAGCTTCAGATGGGAAACATGTTTAATCTGATTGACTATATTTGAGTAAATTATTATATAGAATAATTTTTAAGTAGTGGATGAGATGTTAGATTTGTCTAAACTGACATTTGCAATATGCTTTTAAACTGACGTTTGTTTGTTTTTTGCTTCTATGGATAGGGGGAAAAAATAAATAAATAACTTTAATTGGTGTGTGCTTTAAAAGGTTATTCACACTGGCACATCACTATAACAAACCACTTTAAGGTTCTTTAGAGTACCCTACCTGGTTCTTCACTGAACTCTATTTTGTAAAATAGATAAAACACTGGGAGGGTCATGTGACTCTTTTTTATTCATAATGCATTTCTGTGCATATGACGGCTGGAAAATGCTTTTCTGAAATCTGTCCGTAAATACAACAATAGGTGTAATAATGGAGGCCCCATCCCTATTGTGCCTGCTGATATTTGTTTATTTGTTTGTTTGTTTTGTTTGTTTCACTTGGGTAGGTGAAAAAGCCAGAAGGAAAAGATAAGAAACTCTAATTGCGAGTCTTTCTCTGAGCTCTTCTCTGCAGTGTGAGCGCTGTGTGAAAGTTAATTATCTGATAGGATACGCGGAGGCTGCAGAATAAACACACACACACACACACACACACACACACACACACACAATCTAAGGCTTTGTGCCTAAGAGAAGTTCAGCCCTTTCCGACTTTCAGTGCCTGTACATAAGAGCACAATAAGATTACTATCACACTCAAAATGTCTGTTTTGTTGCATAAACATATAAAAATATATCAGAAAATAGTGCACAGCATTTTAGACCATGTAGGAAAAATACTTAATAGACTGTCATTATAAACAAGTCTGTAAAGCCAGTAAATTTTCCAGAATAACAGTTCTGAGCTCTGCCCATCATTGTGTTCTTTCATAGCTACAGAACACTGATAAAAATCCCATCCAACCCAGTGAGAAACTAGCAAACAACTCTATCTAAATGCTTATAATAATTTCATTATTGTCTGAGCAAAACTTTATATCTCTGTTTTTGGTACGTTTCATGATTTTTTATTTTTTTTTTTTTTATCACCATTTGGAAATGTCTGCTGTGTGAATGTTTAAGATGAATCCATCAGTAGAAAGGCTCCAAAATTGCTTTGTACATTGATTCATATGAACAAGGATGATGATGTACACCAGGGATGCTCAATCCTGGTCCTAAAGCTCTACCAACCTTAGTCTACACTCGTAAAAGAGATGGTTTTTCAAGCGTTCATTAGTAAAGAACATGGGTCTATTTAGAACCATGAACACTCAAAGAACCCTTGCATAATGAAAGTGTTCTTCAGATTGATGAGGAATATTCTGTAGATGCTTCTATACAGCACCGAAAAAGGATCATCTACTATTACAAGCTTGACATCGTAACTACAGCAGAACACCTTTGGGGGCTATATAGAACCATTTCAAAAAGGTTCTGTGTAGAACCTTCTACAGCACATTCCTCATCAATCTGAAGAACTCTTTCATCATGCAATGAAGCCTTTGGGTTCATTAAGTGTCCATGGTTCTATGTAGAACCATTTTCTTTACTAAAAAATGCTTGAAGAACATCTTTTTAAAGAGTGGAGCACACGTGATCCAGGTAATGAAGACCTTCAGAGTTTGGATCTGAACTCTGCAGGATGGTGGCATTAAAGCTACACTGTATAAATTTAGGGACCTCTCTGGTGGAAAATTGGAATTGCATGAAGAGTGTGCTGCAGACTCCATCCTTTCAAAGAGTGTTCAGTATCCAGCGGTTAAACCCAACACAACTGCATAGAGTGTAGTTCTTTCATAACTACTGTTTCAAGGTTGAGCAAACTTTAGGCTTGAAAAAATCAACTTCATAACAAACTGTAAGAATATTTGTTGTTATTAGACTTGCCTTAGTAAAAATGGCATTCCGTGGTGTTTCATGCAGTCTCACCCAAACTCGAAGTTGAAGGTTATCCCACAGTATTCATGCTTCCATCACTGATGTCTTATAATGACTAGGTACAGAGACACTTGCTGTATAGTCCAGCTCTTCAAGGTCGTAGAACTATCATTAGAAGTGACATGTGTCCACCAATATCCAACGATTATTGAATTGTCCCCACCAATAATTTGGGTCTCTCCAAAAAAACCCTGATTTGTCAATGTGTCAGTAACCTAGAGGTGCAGAAAGGGTTAAATCACATTGTCTACGTGAGTCCTACCTCCCAAGAAAAAAAAAAACAAAACTTTTAAATAATATGTAAGACAAATGGGGTGCAGTGTGGTGACACATGGGTGTCAAATGCAAGTTTGGATGGCAGCAAAAAAGAAGAAGATGGACATTTTTTCAAAGAAACGTGTAAAGTCAAGTTCACTAATGACGTATAATAATGTCAGTGGCAGTGCTAGGCTTTGGCGCACAGCTAACAGCAGGCTAGCATCATCTGTAGCTGTGAATAACATGGTTCGGAAATTAACTGCACAACAAACTGCCAACTGTCCATTCTCTTAGTCTCCCAGTTTCCACCAACGTCAAGAGCAAATCTACGCCCTTGCAACTCCTCTACTACAGATTCATTCTGGCATTGCAAACCAATTCTATATAAAACACACTATTTAAAAGACCGGTTGTAGAATCTGTCTTCGTTCAATTTGAGCAAGTTGTATTAAGCAAAGAACTGGGCTCAGACAAATGGGTTAATGGTGCTATAAACAGTACATTTTAATGACAGCCGAAGTTATTATGCAATGTTGCATTTTCAGTTTAAAATGCAGGGACTTACCCAAACTAGACAGTCGAGAAATGATAGATACATAACATTAGCTTGTTTACATGACAAATAAATTAATACAACTAGAGCAGATGTAGCCTAAAACTGTAACCTTTCATAAACATACATATGAAAATGTATGTAATGATATTTAGGCCCAAGCTGAGCTGTGTGGAGTTTGTCATTAGGCTGAATGGATTTTTTATGTATCATTTGTAGAGCATGGACAGACGTCTCTAGAATGTCTCATTTTGTCTCATTTTCCAGTTGCAATGGGTCAAACACATTCTCTCTCTCTCTCTCTCTCTCTCTCTCTCTCTCTCTCTCTCTCTCTCTCTCTCTCCTGGGTGAAAACGGTGCGGTGCTGTGTGTGAAAGTTGTGGCGAGGGAAAGAGTGACCTTTTCCACAACATTAATTTAATGGGGGGAGAGAAAATGTTGGTGCTCCTGCTTGTGTGTGTGTGTGTGTGTGTGTGTGTTGCAGTCAGTTATATATGAGCATCTAAAGCCCCAAACGGCACCTCCACTTGACTTTCAGGTGCACCAAAAATATCTGACACAGTTTAGCAGTAAACTTCTAATATTGGAAGACTTTTATAATGATTTGTATTCATTGTGAAAGCATTCATGGTCTATCCATGTTGTAATGTGTGCAATACGGCAGCACAGCTTAGGCTAATTACCAATACTGTGAATACTTGTGACCTTTTATCTAATGCTAAAATTATAATAGTGTCTAATATTTGCTAAAATCTATGCTAAAAGTAACATCTCAGTGTTAAAACCACAGTTAAAACTGAGCTAGACTGAGAACTAAAATATAAAATAATGAACAAAAATAATTAAAAACTGTAATAATCTGGTCTGAGAGGCCCCATTCTTATGTGTTACCCCCAAATGACCAAATCCACCTGTGTGTGTGTGTGTGTGTGGCAGGGGGGAGGGGTGATTGTGTATTCTGTTTGATGCTGAGTGTGAGGGAGTTCCTCTAAAGGGCTGTTTGAAGCTTCAGCCAAAAATAATCATCCTCCGGCATTCTCTCTCTCTCTCTCTCTCTCTCTCTCTCTCTCTCTCTCTCTCTCTCTCTCTCTCTCTCTCTCTCTCTCTCTCTCTCTCTCTCTCTCTCTCTATCTCTCTCTCTCTCTCTGTGTCTCTCTCTCACTCAAATAAAATTTTCATGCCCACCTTGTCTCCTACTATTATGGCAGACAGAGTAGTTACTCATGCCTACTGAATTATGCATTTTGTTGTATTTTAAGTCATTTTATTTATTCATTTATTTGTATTTTTAGCTGAGCAGGGAGGTCAATATGCTGAAAGTGATTTGTAGATTAACGTCAGTCAGTCACTGCCACTGTGCCGCAGTAAATAACTGTAGCACATTATATTATTACACAGTTAATCATTAATCTTGTAGCATCCTCTATCTAGCTAGACTTCTGCCCCTTTCTATGTGAACTTCAGTGTCAAAAACACAAAAAAACGATGATTTATATTTCTGCAAATCAAGATACATAATAATATTTGATAAATAATTCATATAGAATTACAGTGTGCAATATGTGAAGGAAAAAATTTGGCATTATTTGTTTTTAACTGACATTTAAATCATATTTGAAGTATTACACACACACACACACACGCACAGCCAAGCATGCCTTTTTTCCCTCTGTCAGTACGGGTGTGTAAGCTGCTTTCTTTCCCTTAACCCCACCATTACACAAATCCGGCCGTGGCCATTTTGTCAGAAGGCCCAGTCATCGTTCATCAATATTTCTTTCGCAGATGTGTGTGAGGCTTACGAGGTTAACAGCGTCTTTAAAGCTTCTCTTTCACGGCTCACGTTCCAAAACCGTGCAGAGATTTGTCAGGCTGCCATGCGCCTAGTTCGGATTAATTATGGCCCTCCTCTCTCTCCGTAGAGGACCGACACGGCGGGAAATAAGCGCTTTCATGCAGATGAAATTGAATCTGTCACTCATCGAGGAAAGAGAGGGGGAAGTCCATCTGAAATGAGCTCAGAGAATGTACAGATTTGACTTTCTCATTCCCAAACCCTAGATGTCTTTTTATCAGCAATAGGAAAGCATTGGAGTCTTTCAAGACCTTCAGATAAGGTCTAATGATTTCTGGGATTGTGAGTTAAATGATCACCATCTCCATTGTACTCAAATGTACTTATTTTCTTATCAAGTTTTTTTTTTTAATCTTGAAAAATGGAAAGTATGTTCTCCAGTTGGTCAGGCCTTCAGGATCTGAACAGAAGAACTTAAACTTTGGCTTCACCTTTAACTTAACCTGGCTATACATTAGGTAGAGTAGTTGAAAAGAGAAAAGAGAAAATGTGTTTTAATTTTCATTAGATAGGACAAAAATAACTAACTGGTTTTGGCTAGTTGCTAGAAATGGAAAACAGCAGGATCTCTTGACTGAAACAGTGTAACATTTTGCAATGCAATTTGCAAGATTTCAAACTTCAATTGTCAATATTTAAGTGTTCAATAATGGAAAGACAGTATTTACAGTAGTACAGTTGAATATGGAGCGTTTTGTACATGTACCATACATATAGTTCATAACAACTTTATTCTTCACTCCCATCCTCTCTCGTACCATGCACCTCCTCTCTTTCTGTTTTACCTCAGCTCTCCCCTCAGCCTAGCTGTTATAGTTGCAGTTCACCACAACGTCTAAAAGTATGTGATGTTTATGCATTATATCTACCAGGGTTTATGCTGTTGGTCTGCTGTACTGTTTAAATACAATTTAGTCACAAAATGACTAACTTTCTTACTTTTGAGTGAGAAATTGCTTATATAAAATTACACCATGGTTTTTAGTCCCAGGGCACAAATGATTGCCTCCTGCATGGTCTCTGTGGGCTAAATATTCCGTTATCATTATTTCATGCATTTAGAATGACAGTGTTAACTGTGTGCCAGCACCCATTTCTGTGTGTTTTGTATTTGCTGTGACATGAATACTTTTGGACTGTACTAGCTGCAGAGTAAACTATCTACAAGCTGCTACTTAATTAGGAAAACACACACACTTTCAGTAAGCAGTCTTAATCTTACTCAGATGTGGAAATAAGTAGGTGGACATGTTTAGAACTCCCGAGGGCACTTCACTTCAGCTAATAAGATCCAGAACTGCTGAGAATTGTGTGTGTGTGTGTGTGTGTGTGCTCCATGTTTTTCATGCAGATGTGTAAATGTGTGAAGCACATTTTAGGTTAATCTCCCATAATGCTTTGCGTCAAACTGATGTTTCACATGAAGTGACCTGATTGAAGGATCATCATTGAGTTCAGAGAGAGATAAAGAGATAGAAAGAGAGAAATATATATATATATATATATATATATATATATATATATATATATATATATATATATATATATATAGAGAGAGAGAGAGAGAGAGAGAGAGAGAGAGAGAGAGAGAGAGAGACAGTGTGAGAGAGATAGAGAAAGAATGCAAGAACAACAAAGTGCAGTAATGACAAGTGCCACATCAAAAAATGGAATATCATGAAAACGTTTGTTGTTTATTATTAACTTTTATTATTATTATATATTAATTATTATTTATTTATAATTTTTTTTTCATTATGTGTAAAGTGACATAATTCCTCCTTTGTGTCTGTTGGTCAGTGTGACTTACAGCTCATGGAAATCAGAAATCCAAAATCTCAGAATATTTCAGAAATATTTACATGCAGTGAACATAAAATATGTGATAGTTGACCTTTTTGAATTTAATTTGAACACAAATGAACTTTTCACAATATTCTACAATTTTTGGAGATGCACTATTAATTTTACCCTTTGGAGTCGGCTCTCCACCCTGCAGGAACAGAACCAAAATTCCGCATACACACTCCTATAACTCCTATAACTCCTATATCTCTCCATCTGTGAGAGCGAGTGAGACAGCTGCACATAATTTCCCACCAAATGATGGAATTCGTATGATAATGACATGGTAATACCGGACATTCCATCTGTGTGTTCCAGCAGCCTGGAATCTGTGGAAAGAGGTTTCAAAGACCTCTCACCTGAAGTGATCCTGAACAAAAGACTCATACATATTCAATGTAGGGTTAGTGGCTGAAGAAAACAGTGTCACATTTGTTAAGCTTTAGAAATAAAATCACATACAGTTTCTAAAAACGAATAACCAGGGTGTAGGTAACACTTC
>BRDA01064303.1:0-44198 GCA_036984385.1 Crenuchus spilurus
TATTCACATATTAATCTTAAAGGGCCCATGCAATATACATCAGTCTAAAATGCACAGTAATGAAAACAGCCTATATATCATTTGAAGGAATAAAGGTAGGATGTTTCTACCTGCAACACTACAAAGAATTATTCAAGAAATAGATATTTCACCATCTACAGTTCATAATATCATGAAAACGACACGGAGGCTGCCACCTACTCCCACTCAGAGCAAGACAAGGCCAGACTTCATTCTGACAAGTTACAACCATGTGACTTTGTAGACACAGTGTGTGCTTGACTGGCTTGCCTGCCGTCCAGATCTGTCCTCTACTGAAGATGTATGGTGCATCATTATTGGCATGACCTACTGTTATAACTGCCTCTGTCATTTTTAGAAAATGTCCACAGTTTTGGGAAATGGGGCTTGAAAAAAAGAAAAAAAAAATAGTATATGGACCCGCTTTGTTCTTTAAAATTTTGAGGCTTTATATTCAGTAACTCTATGAATCATTCATAATCTACAATGAAAAATATGTTTTGGCATGTTAAATTATGAGAGTAATTACAGTGTAGGCCCACATGTGTGTACTTCGGATATAAAAGTGGAAGCTAAAATCCTAAAGACTAAGAACAATGAAAAAGTTGAGGTGGTGAATTTGATACTGACCCTCACTAACACAGTTGCAGAAGCCACACTGGTAGCGTCGTCCTCCATCAATGAACATCATAAAGGGGCACATGTAGGCCTTACAGCGGTTGCAGCGTATAGGTCCTGCCTCTCCATGATTTACAACATATAGAGGAGTCTGTTAAATAGAGAGGACAGAGAAATATGTTTATGTTTTTGAACTGTAGCACAGAGATTCGTGCACTCATGGTTACTATGTATAATGTAAGTATGACATATTACTGTTTGTAATGCAATGTGTGAGGCACAACCCCCGCCCATATGTTTCTGTTAAACAAATAGTAATCATAGTGATCACAAACTTTAAAAGCATATGCAGAACTAATTGGTATAAGCTGTTCTTTGCCTAATAAGAGTGGATGGCACATTGTAAACAAAGCTGGTAAACTTGTAGCCAATTAACTTCACTTGTTTTGAAGTATCTTTCATGCATTGCACATTTCTGGTCAGTGCGAGATGAAACAGAGAGAGGCTGACTGAAGTCAGGGTGAAAGTCAATAGAATTAAACTGTAAGTGTAGGCTAATTGGTATTGTCCCAGCATCTGTCTCTTGTTCTTTTAAAAACACTGGGATCACGGAGTTCTGAATCCTGTGATTAAGAGTTACATTAAAAGCATTTACAAAGCACAACTTTACAGTTAAAATAAGTGTGAAACAATATAATATTCACACAATGTAATATCTTTATTCAGATTCAGGTTATTTACTGTCCTCATAACAAGTACAATGAAAAGTAACATGAACGCCTTTTCAGTGCATATTTAAAACTATAAATATAATTCATATGCATTCATATGTCTCCATCATATGCATTACATTTGCAATCTTATACTGTCTTCATCTGGTGTCTAACTAATGCTAATACAGTGAAATGCAGTCCTGTTTAGGCTCTGCTTTTATTGGGAGAGCTTGAAAACCTTTCATCCAAAATGGTCCCCAGTGACTGAACTTTAAGCTAATTAGCCTCTTGTGAAAGAGTACACTAACATTGCCTAAAAAGGCCCTACAGCACAGTGCTGTCATAGACAAAAGGGTGAGAGAGACTGAAAAAAGACCACAGGACCAGATAACAGCAAACTGTGACAAGTAGCTACAACAATATAAGCAATTGCTAAAACATGGTTAATACAATGGAAAATATGATCATTTTAAACCTATATTTGGGTATCTGGGTTGTGTACCAACCCAAAAAATGTGGAATAAGACAACCCAGTCAGTTGTTTGTGGGTGATCTTGGTCTGAAAACATGATATTCAACTAGTTTTAGGGCAATCAGTAAGGGGAATCATTAGAATTAACTCTGCTTCATCTGAGTAGCTCCACCTACAGCTTGAGAACTCTGCCATTTCATTTTTGTGAGGCAGAGAGAGAACAGAACTGTTATGTATGTGGTAACCACTTTGAGTGCTTTTTCAAATTGGGACAATATAACTAGGGGCTGTAAAAACAAAAGGTATTTCTGCTGTTCCTGCACAAAACTTAAGTCAGCTTCTTTTTAGAATTTTTCATTCCACCTTAATTTGTGCTGCACTCATATTTATGCATAAATTACCACCTTAAATGGCTCAGCAGTTACATTAATTAGCCTAAGAACATTTCCCATTGCACCAAATTGTGCAAGTTATTTTTTTCTTCTAGTATTTTCCCCCTCCCAATGTGGTAGTAGCCAATTAACAGATCCCATCCACTAGGGGCTCTCCCCATCACTTTGCACTGTCTCTGACTCTAGGAGGGTACAGATAAGCACAAGCCTCCTCCGATATGTGTGATGTGGCCACTGCCTCTTTTCAAACTACCGCTGATACACCATCACTAAGGAGCCAAAGCGCTCTGAGGAAATTGCTGCATCACCAGCTCTGATGGACCAATCAGTAAATGCCTGGTCATAGTGTCAGCGTCTTAGCCTGCTGAGCCACTCGAGGCCCAAATTGTGCAACAGTTAGTCACTGACTAAGAGTCTGTGGACAATCTCTTGGAAGAGGCAGTGAGGTGAGCGGGAACAGACACTCAAACCAACTGTTCTGATCAGGGCTATTTAGAATGGCTGCTGTTATTGTTTGGTCTTTTGTTATTTTAAACAAATCTTTTCACTGACGTTTCGTTAAGACTGCCAGGGAGTTGTAGGTTATGGTACATGCCCCTTTAAGTAAACATTTCTCAGCCAGATGTATATTTGATGACACAGGTCCATTAAGGCTAAATGCACTAGAAATCCAAATATATTCAAAAACTACTGACAGGTTGCTTCTTACTTCATTTTTTGGCACAGTGGCAAAAGGTTTGATGATGGTGGCCAGGGGCACTTGGCATTGCTTGGCAAGGTCAGAAGTGCAGGGGAATGTGTAGGTTGTACATCTCATGAACCTTGGACTGGCATTACCTGGAAAAAAAACAATAAATAATTTGACCCAGTACAGATGTCACTGGTTTGATATCCTGTATCAGGGTTTAATATCAGTGGAAAATGCAAAAAATAACAAATCTATTCTAAATTGTTACAAATGTAAAACCCTACACTGCCATTGTGTGATTTGGTGTTGTTAGCTGGGTATTTCTTCCTGTAATAGTGGAGTGCTTGAGTAATTTGAACATGGTGGCCTATTTTTAGATGCTCATCTTAAGTGACATGCTCTATATTTATATGGGCGTTTACTTGAGGTTATCAGCATCAAAACAGAAAAAAAGTGTTATTGTGCCATCTGTATGTAAATGTTTTTAAAAGCTTTTTTAATCACAATATATATTAGTATATTCACTGTAACTAATTTAGCTATTCACTTTGTTAGTAGACAGAGAACTGTGTCTCAGAACTCACCTTGATCCTGAACTGTGAAACTGGTGGTCACCAGAGGAGGTACCTGACCCCTCAGGTTTGTGGTGTAGAGCTGACCACCTCTCTTAGCCTGGTCATCTTCAATCACTTGAGTCTATAGTGGAAACTAATGTTATTTTCAAGGAAAATGCAATACATAGCCAAAACCCATACACAAGGGATGCTCCAATCAGGTTTTATGCTGCCGATCATCGATACCGATCACCATGACTGCCGATTACTGATATCGATCACATGGATTGGCTGTAAAATTTTTTATTTAATTATGATGAGTGCTACTGGCTGCGTGATATGGAATGAAGGAACCATAAATTCCCCTTAATTTTATACAAGAACATGTTTCTACTTTCTTTTTCAAGAGAAAAAAATACAAAACACGTGCACAATGCAGCAACTAGTCAAAAGGACAACTGAACAATACTTACAGTGAGGATTTTTTTTAATGCAGTAAATAAATAAATAAATAAACAGTAGATTCACTGTAAAATGACAGACATATCTGCTGAAAGCATTTTACTGTTAATTTAAAGTGAAATTTGTTTACAATGTATGTTCGTATTTTATGGGTTTATGTTTAACAAAAGTGTTTTATCATAGCAGTCTGTTCTTACTGTGCTAGGTATGGAGTCTGGGTCCAGTTTCTTTTGTGGAGGTCCAGCCATATGAGCAGCTCCTCCAGGGAAGCCTCCTGGGAAAGGACCTCCTTGTGGCCCTGCCATTGGTGACCCTGGCATTTGCCCTCCGTATGACCCTGCAACCAAAGTGACAATTAAGGTGAAGGGTATTTCCCCTTGAGATATACATTGTCCAACAATGTTATACATTATAGTCCATATATAAAAAGTAATTGTAATTGACATGGTGAGTGAAATTCATCACATAAACTGAATTGTTCCCAACAATCAAGCACTGTGCAATCTCATAATCAGACTGGTGATTTTAATCACTTGAAGTGGTGAAAAATGTGCTAGTCTGTCAGGAAAGGGACATTTGATTGACATAAAATGACCAACCACAAACTAGTGTTTTAGCATGACATTTACAGTGGGAGATTATCAGTGGTACTAAACAATAAATTACATGCATAAAGCAAAAAAATGCACATAAATCACTGCAAGACTGATAAAACTCTTGAATTCCTGCTATCCTGAGACTACAATGTGTTCAAAAAGTATTACTGTTATCACAGCATATAAAAAGGGGCACTATTTGCTACTGTTGACAAACTAGTGTGTTTTAATGCTTCTCAAGTCATTCAACTTGAAACAATAAGTTAACAATATGAAAGACAGTTTACTGATCTAACAAGTTATTATTGGAATTTCAGTGATATAATTGTGAACATCATAAGGTATAATCTTACAGTCTGAGTACTTCTGGGGGATGAGGGTCTTTGGCTATGACTGAATATTGCATTATTGCTGCTGTACATTACTGCCTGCCGGTCAAGAGCAAACTGCATTTACATTGATGTACTCTCTTACCTGGCTGTTGAGGAAATCCCTGAGGTCCTCCTGGCTGCTGAAATCCACCTCCACTCATTGAGGAAATGCCTGGAGGAGAGTTGGGCATTCCCATTGGTGGAGCTCCTGTAGCACCCATGGGAGGGCCAGCTGACATTGGTGGGCATGTACTCATTGAAGGAGACTGGGGGCCTTGTGCAGAAAGGGTAGGATGTCCCATTGCTGGTAGTGAAGGCATCTGGAAAGGCTGAGGTGCTGGTGAACTGGTGGGTGACTGAGGAATCTGCATGGGACTTTGGCCTTGATGAAGAAAACACAAATACTTTAGAGAATGCGTTAGCAAAAAAGTGCAACTTTTATTAACTAACATCATGAGAGTGATCTTACACAAAAAGTACAAAACGTACCAAATGCACCAATGCTCATAGCACTCATCTGATTGGTCATCTGCTGGGTTGGAGGTGTGGCCTGAGCCATGCTGTGGTACGGTCTTTGAGGGGGTTGTCCATATGGAGACAAGGAAGGAGCAGAGACTGCGGGAGGTGGAGGGAACCTGATAATAAAGTTGTAGTCCATGAGAAACTCTCACTAGTCGTCAGTTTAGAACAGCGCTTGCCAACCTTGGTCCTGGAGGTCCACTGTCCTGCAAATTTTAGTGGTAACCCTTTTAAATTTAACACATACACTTTAACTCAGCAAAGGAGAACTAATGCAAAGATGAGTAGGATCGAGTGTGTTTAGAGCAACACTAAAATATAGGTTGCAGTGGGCCTGCAGGAACAGGGTTTCAATACACTGGTTATGGAAAATACCACAGAAAAATGAGAGTAAAGTTACTTCTGAGAGTGTGCTCCATTTTGCTGAATGGGCGAGCCATACTGGCTGGATACAAGTGGTGGAGGCATCCCAGACGGAGAGGAAGCTGCTGGCTTCATCATACCTGGAGCACAATATATACAGAAAAGGGTCCCCGGATTAAGACCATACCCTTAAATGATTACGAAAGCGATCATTAAACTTTTCTAGTAGTTAACAATTATAGATTAGACTAAATTAAAAAAATCTGTATTTTATAAACTTAAAAGGTAAATATTTTTAGATTTATAGTGTGACTGAATTCGTCACATGCCTTAAAAGGTGTTACCTGGCTAGAACTGGCTGTTTTAAAGGAATATATCAAATGGATATGCTTTCCTTCAAACATTTTATTGGAAAAACATATTAACTTTAAAAGCAATTAGATAAACAACAGTCTGGAAACAATAAAAAGGTGAGTAACAATGGTTTCAACCACCAACCAAATGTTATGCCTTGTTAAGCAGCAACACTTAGCACATTTAGGCACTATGGATTTTAAATAGGTAGACATATCAGTCAGTACTTATATAGACCGATAGACAAGCAGGACAGGCAGACAAATAGATAGATAATGACCAAACTGAACAGATCTTTCAGCCCTGCCCCAGAATATGGAAAAGTTTTATGCCTAAGGCAGTGAGAAAATGGATAAAATGATGATAAAATGGAGACAAATGATAAAATAGCAGATTGCTGCTAAAATGGAAATTTCCAAAATGTCTACAAATATCTTTGATATTTGGAAGCTGACGTGTTTGTGTGAACATATATTAAAAGTCTTATGTTCTTATTTTAAAATAATTACAATACCAACAATCATTTTGCATGTGTCAAATTTCATTAGGCGGTCCTGTGATATGTCTACTCTGCAAGAACAAGATGAGACTTGTATGACAGAAGTGAGAACATGATAATATACCTGCTGGTTGTGCAGCGAGAGGTTGGGGTGGGGCTCCATAATGCCCATAGTGGGACTGTGGAAGCGGAGCCCCAAATCCTGTGGGGTAGCCCCCTATTCCTGGCTGGGCCTGGGAGTAAGGAGGCGTAGCAACATAACCCTGCTGGCTCATCCTCCTGTTAGAGTTCTCTCATTCCAGATTGACAGAAGACGGCAACCTGTGGAGTTCTTCTAAATGTACATACGTTTAAAGTTGAAACTTTTGCAATGCTAGTCAAACCATTTTCTATTAATATTAACAAAAGACAGCCTCATGTAGTGTTTGGATGATGTCACTTTACAGTGTTTACAGCTTATGTCAAAACTTAAGCAATAATTATACTCAATGATGTAATAATACGTCAGATAGCAGGCTGATGTAATGTCCGAATTATAATTTGATTTGAGTTCTTCAGAAAAAAATTCAGCGCATGATTAAATTAAAATCTCCATAACCAGTTATTTTTTTTTACAGAATTATTTCTAATAATGCACTCAACATACAGATGTGACTTTAATAACTACTTAGCATTCAGGCTCAAATTAGTGCAGGTTTTATTTAACTTTGATTGATGAGTGAAAATATTTAATAAATGTTGCAAATAACATTTTCTTGAAGTTCATGGTGAACTGAATTAAAACTGCTGATCATAATGCATCATGTCATAGTAACATGTGAAATAATGCCAAGTCCTGACCCTCTACCTTGCAAATCAAACTTATCATATTGTGGTGAAGCCTAAAGTTTGGGCTCCACATGCATTAGCAGTTGTGACCTCCCAGTTCTGTAATGAAGTTGCAGTATGTTTAGTAAACAGTCATTTATTCTGTCTGTACTATATTATAACCTGCTGAAGTGCTGCAGTTTGTTCATACCATATCTCCCCATCACGTGTAACAAGAACCTTTACCAATGACCCCTGATAAGGAGAGTGATTACATTGGCAGGTATCAGTATTGTCTGTCAGTCTCTGTCAATATTTTGTGTTTGTCTGTGATCATGAATCACATTTTTTACCAAACTCTCCAAAGATGAGAAAGTATGATCTAATATTAAGGCCTACTGATTGCTATCCAAGCCTGCCATGCTTACAGGCCCTGTGTGCAAAGGATAGAGTGAGAAAATAAACATATAAACAATATTTCACTGTAGAGCTGGACTCAAACACCTAGTAGAGCAGTCTAATGCAGAATAGTGGTGAACCTTACATTTCATACATTTAGCCAAGTACTGTGGCCTATACAGCGAGATATTCTCACATCAGGTTTAACATAAAACCTGTTTCATCTGCTGAGATTCATTTATTGTGCATGTATAGGTGATTTCTAACAGGTAGGCCTAACAGTACAGTCTAGTTCAACACCCAAACATCAGCATCTGCTCTCATATGCCACGTCAAAGAGGAGTGTGGTATTTAAGAGCAAAACAACACACACATGGTTATTAAAACCACTGTGGAGCAGCTCTGTCGTTGACAAAAACAAATTTCACCTCTATTAAATGTTATTGTGTCTACTGAATGTCTAACTTATCAAAGTTAGGTCTGTTATGTATCACAGACTGAAACTGACAACACACCAGTAACTTTCCCGTGGCTAACTGTCAGTTTCAACACATAACACCACATACTGTCTCAAAATAAACGCCCTGTTTGTCTGATAATATCAGAAGGAAAACGCTTACCTGAAAGGCTGAGATAACGCTGAGTGGTGTCCTGTCTGAATGAAGCTGAGGGAGAGTAAAGCCGAGTGCCACGTCAAACTCCAGCAGCGTCATCCTCCTTCTGCGCATGCGCACAGTCCAGAGCACCGCTACACGTCAGCAGAGCTGCAGATGTGTGTAGAGAAATCCTCCATCAGACGCAGTTTTGTCTGTAAAAGTCCTGAATTAATCTCCGAGATCAAATCAAACCAACACACACTTTGCTCAGACTCAGACGAAACATATACGCATGTCAGTTATAAAAACAGATTTAACTAAACAAATTATTGTATGGTTGTTTTTGATATTTTCAGTTACAGCTGCATTTTGAGAGCTTTCATGACTAAGATAAATGCAACAGTTACTACTACTACTACTACTAATAATAATAATAATAATAATAATAATAATAATAATAATAATAATAATAATAGTAATAATAATAATTATTATTATTATTATTATCATTATTATTATTATTATTAGATATTATTATTATTATTATTATTATTATTATTATTAGTAGTAGTAGTAGTAGTATACGAATGAAGAAGAACAAGAAAGAGAAGGAAGATAATGATGATGATGATGATGATGATGATGATGATGATGATGATGATGATGATGATGATGATGATGATGATAATGATGATGATGATGATGAAAAAAAGAAGACAAAGTAGGAGGAGAGGATATTATCATCATCATCATCATCATCATCATCATCCTCTTTCTCGTTCTTCTTCTTCATTCGTATAATAATAATAATAATAATAATAATAATAATAATAATAATAATAATAATAATAATAATTGGCATTACATGTTATTGAAAGACTACGCTTAATCTGTTGGCAGAACTGTTAGGCCTGCTTTGTTTGTTAGTTGATGACTCAGTATATTCACTGTATTCTCCATTAGAGCATCTTTAATAACAGAGACATCTCTCCCTCACTCACTACCTAACGCTCGTGCTTCATGATCACAGTCACCTCCTTCATCTGCAGAAGTGGGCGTGTCTTGGAGTAATGACGCTGAAAGTGGGCTGGACCTGAAGTGTTCTGGCTGCACACCTACAGAGTTTTCAGAGATTGAGTTGAGCGCACTCTGCGCAGAGTTGTGCGGCAGAGGGAGGGAATGGGCGCAGGAGATCGCGCGTGGATAACCAGCTGGGGCTTTGGGCTCCAGCAGAGCGGAGCACAACCTCCCCTCTCATTCAGAGTGGACCAGGTGAGTCTGATAGCAATATCTTATCTAATAGCATCTGCTGAACTTTATTCTAAACAATATGCAGGTTAACTGTGAATGTGAGTGTGGAACACATCTTCATAGGTTTTGAAGCAAGTTCTTGATTTACTACAAGTGTAGTGAACTAGTTGTATTTCAGACCATGATAACTTTCCAAAAAGTGGAGAAAGTGCTGCACTTGAACTTGAACTTGAAAACTTTCAGTCGTGGTGAGTTTATAGCAACTGTGTGCAGGTTTAACAGTTGGATGATCATGTCCAAACAAGACAACCCAGTCTTCTCAATAAGCATGCACTTAGGCTCTAATGTGCTGTTGTGTGTGATATAATAATGCCATACATAAATCCTTAGTGATCACAGTGGACATAGGATGTGAAACTGCTTTGGACACATGGTGTAGACTGACTTGTTCAGACTTCTGGGTATCCATCAGATATTGTTCCATGTGCAGGCTCTGAGAGTAGTTTTGATCCTTACGATAATCTATTTACTGTTCAGACCTGAGGAAATTGAGGTACTGATGGAAGTAGTTACTGGCCCTCTTCATCACCATCGAGCAAGGGTCCTTATAAGGTAATGGCACAGCAGCTAGCTGGTCAGTGCAATGTGCTCTATCTGTGCACACTCTCTGGGCTGTGATCAAAAATCTAAACAAGCAAAAACTGTTAGGACTCGGGGAGGATTATTAATGGACATTGGGAGAAGTGACACAGAACTTGAGTGTTTACACAAGAGCACAGAAGTTGAGCAAGAAGCTTTTCTGTGAACAGAGATACTAAATCAGAGTTTGAGTGGATAACTGTGACAGATTTTCAACATCACTGGTTTTCTCAGAAATCACAGGCCAGTAAGATCAGACTCTTCCCATTGTTTCTCTGGCACTAGTGTTCAGTCAGTGTTTGTTAAGAGATTATCACTTGGAATTATGCATTTGCAAAAAAGAATCCTAAATTCTTAATGGTTTATTTTTCTAGAAAGTAGAACTTGAACTGGTCCCCAACTGGTCCCTTTTGTTAATGTGAGGATGTTCTTAAAATTTAATTTTTTTTTTTTTTTTTGCATCTTGTCCATTATGAAGTTCTGTAGGGATCCAAAAGAGTTTTTCGATGGTTTTCTACACCAAAGACGCCTTTAATTTTTACAAGTCACTGCTGAAGGTTATTTAAGTCAAAAACATGAGAGGGAGTGTGTTATCACCCTTGGCTCATGCTTACAACCAAACCACAGCTGTGATGTTGTAACTGTTATTGCATTTGTAGCAACTCTACAAATTAAAGAAACAAATTAAAGCAAAGAAACCCTGAATATCATTAAATATATTTTTAAATTCACAAATCCTTCCACCAAAAAGTAGTTCCACAATAAATTATTTGTTATGCCTGACATAATACAGTGCCTGACATTGCTAGCATCATTTCTCTCTGTTCTTCAATGATGAGGAGCCCCAAAGGACCACCACAGAGCACTTATTACTTAGGTGATGTCAAACCCATGACCACCAATCAAGGACAAAAGGATGACCAACACAAACTCTGCAGCAACAGATGAGCTACTGTCTCTGACTTGTACATCTACAATGTGGACCAACAGAGTGGACAGTGAGTGAACATAGCGTTCCAAATATCCAGCAGCTCTGCTGTGTCTGATCTACTCATACCAGCAAAAACCAGGTTAACACACCACCACCACATCGTTATCACTGCAGTGCTGAGAATGATTCAAATAATCCAAATAATACTTGCACTATGTTGGTCCTGTGGGGGTCCTGGCTGTTGAAGAACAGGGTGAAAGGAGGTTAATAAAGTATACACAGAGACAGATGGACTACAGTCTGTAATTGTAGAATTACAAAGTGCACCTATATGATCAGTGGAGCTCATAACATTGAAAATAAGGGTACCAGTCAGCGGTCAGAAATGCTGACCTGTCAGCAGTCAGCAATGATGACGAGTAAATGTCATGCTGATATAATCTAAAATAAGAATTCTGGATGGATAAATATTACCATCATCATCGTCGTCGTCCTTCTTTTATCTACAATCTTGCATCCCCTCACTGATATTTATTTATTTATTCACCTAATTGGTTTTACCATGCTTTTTGCCTGCAGAAGGCTTAATTCAACATGCTGACTTATTGGTCTTACAATAGCTGCAAATTGCCCCACATTTTGAACTGTGTTTTAATCTGTCCTTTCAAGAAATCAGACCATAATATTCACAAAGCCTTGCCCAACTCCTAACCTTTCATTTAATATATATATTTTTTCTGTGTTATATACTATTTATAAAGAAAAATCTTTATTTTTCTCCAGTAGCACTTTTAACCAGGTCCTTTGTTTATGTATTTTCCTCATTTTCATAAAAGTTGGGACACTTGCTAACAGAAAAAGCAAAGATTTTCAGTGCTTAATTCTATTTGCTACATATAATCAAGTTTGGATATTGAAGCCTAGTGCACACTCAAAATAATTGGGACAGAGGAAAAAGTAAGACTGTTCTGGAAGGTTCCACAATTAGCAGTTTAACAGTAAGGTCATCAACATGGAGCAACCACCCAATTTTTAGTCCTTGAAAACAAACATGGGTTCACCACTTTGGACCAAATGTGGTGAGAGTATTGTCTGTCAATTGAAAGACAAAATTTCTCAGTGCAATATTACAAATGTAGATCTTTCATCATCCAGAGTGTTGCATTCAAGAGAGGGAGACACGGGAGTGGAATCCAAAACACACTGTTTATTGACAAACACCAAGCACTGAACATACGGAGTGACACAGGACTGAATACGCACACAAACAATGAGCAACATTGACAGTGACAAACAGAGGAGACTAAATAGGGGCAGTAATCAGGACCCACACTAGGAAACAGACCAGAACAATGACGTGACATCACAGGAGGTGGAGACATAACGAAAACACCAGGAAGTGGACGAGGGCCAGGCATGGGGCCATGACACTAGGTTCATAATGAAAAGATTGTGGGAGTAAGGGGAAATCACAGTGGGTAAAGGTTAAGGGTGTAAACCACTGTTGAATGTGTGTAACCATTGAGCCCTCAGGTGATGCTGATTTAGAAACTGTCATGATACCACATGGGCATGGGCAAAAATCATTGTCACTTAACAGAGTCACATAAAAAAATTCAGCAATAATTAATAACTCCCAATTCCCAAAATGATTAAAAAGTACAATTAAAAGTAAAGGTGATGTGGTAAACATGCCTCTGTGGCAGCTATTCGAGAGTGTGTTTTGGGCATCAATTTTGGGCATTCAAATTTGTGTATATTTAACAAATAGATCATCATCATTTACAACACTGAAAATATGTATTATTTTGTCTGCTGAATACAGATTCAACAAGTGAATTAACAAATTACACATTTTGGTTTTATTGCATTTTTATAAAATGTTCCAGGTTTTGAAGTGGAGTTTGTAATATACTTAATGGCAATTTTTGTCCAAGGCTCACTGTGATGTCTCTGGGCTGTGTTTCTTTGTTGTCCTTACAATCTTAAAAATAACAGTTTCAAAATGGATCTTAGATTTGTATGGACAGTTTGGTTTAGACTCTTTACATCATGTGGTTCTTTACATTTCAGTTGTTTTTCACACTCAAATATGCTGTTTACAAAAATGGTTCTATAATTAATTTCTACAAACCACTTCATTTCTGAATGTAAGGTAACTCATATTTGTGAAAAAGAGATTTTGTGACTCATTAAATGATCCATTTATGGACTACAGTTTCATCTAATATCAACGGAAGAAGCTGATATTAATGCAAATTCTGTGGTTCCACATGGTCAGTGGTGCTATAAGAGTGATAACATGCTTAATGATTTAGCCCTGCTGCCATAACTGCTTGGGTAAGTAAAGCTGTCATCAGTATGTCATCACCACAGAATGCTCATACTTTTCAGAAGCATGAACATTCCACTGCGCTGAAGAAAACAAAGCAAGTCAAGACAACAGTGTAAGACAGCACAGAAGTTTGGGATTTTTGGCATGATTTATTTCCTAAACAAATGCTTTTGCATTGTTCTAAGAGTCACCCAAAGCATAAGAGCTAATAATATCTAAGAGTTGGCTTTGCGATTTTGATTTTTAAAATAAAATTAACAAAATCAAATCTAAAACATGAATCTAAACTGTATGGGTTATTAAGTGTTGTAATTCAAGACTGTATATGTGAGACACTCTGTTTTATAAGTATGTGGTTGCTTTAATTGAATCTCTTACATTTCCAGGTTTATTACATGGAATACAATGTGTTATTCTTAAGCTATAGAAACATAGACTCGCTGACAGGACCAGGTTTTTAAAGGGTTTGTTTATGTTCATAAAAATGAATATTGAATAGGATATTATAAAAATATTAAACTTGTGAGAAATGTTCTTTCTTCTTGAATATCCTAATGAGTATTTTCTTAGACACTGCTCAGCCAGAGCTTCTTTCTTACTGAGCTTTGTTTTGATTGGTTATCGAGGGGTATACCTCAATCAAAAAGCAGTCGATGCGGAAACCTTCATATAACTTCAGTGCAAATAAGCATCAGGAAAGTCCATTAAACAGATTCAATGAATTTATGTTAGTTTCCTTGACAAACAGTGCAATCAAAACATACTGTTTTTGCAGATTATACAGTACCAGTCAAATGTTTGGACACACCTTCTGGACATTCGGTAGTTTTACTTAAAAATTATCTGGATTGTAGATTAATACTAAAGTCAGTGTTAAACAAACCAGAATGTTTTATATTTTAAATTCTTAAAAGTAGACACCTCTTGCTTAGATGCCAGCTTTCTTGGCATTTTCTCAGTCAGCTTTATGAGGTAGTCACCTGGAATGGCTTTCAGTTAACAGCTGTGTCTTGTCAAGAGTTCATGACTTGCATTTCTTGCCTCTTAATGTGTTTGAGACATCAGTTGTGTGTCTACTTTGAAGAATCTAAAATCTAAAACATGTTTTGGTTTATTTAGCACTTTTAAGTTTACTACATGATTCCTTATGTGTTCCTTCATAGTCTGGATAACTTCAATATTAATTTACAATGCAGGGAGAAAAAATAAACACCTGTCATCTGGGAACAACGTTTTAAAACCTAATGTAAACATTAAACTTCACATTTATCATACAAATTAGTTATAATAACACAAATGGAATAAAATGTCTTATATTTATTTCATGTGTTATGTGTTTATATCAAATTAAAAAGTGGTCATGTGTTGATTTCATTACGATCTGTTTAATTATAACTAATAATCAGTTCTGTTCATTCAAATAGGGTTCGATATTTAATATTTACATAAAAGAGTGAATTTCCTGAAGGAAATAGTAAATAATTGTGCTGTTAAAACAGTTCCCCCATTCAGGCAGTTGCCCGGCTGTTGTTGTGCAGTCAGTAAGGTGCATCAGTTTTTTCTAGGTTGCTATGGTGTTGCTACCTTGCTGCTAACCAGTTGTTATGTGGTTGCTAAACTGTTGCTATGTGGTTGGTAACTGGTTGCTAGGTTACATGCTTGATAATTGTTTACTAGGCAGTTATGATGTGATGGCAATTGTGATGTAGATTTTTGCTACATAGTTGCTAAGTGGTAGCTAGGCTGTTGCTATGGTATGCCAGGTAGTTGCTAAGGTGTTGCTTTGCAGTTGCTATGGTTGGTTGCTATGGTATCCCATGTGGTTGGTAATTTGTTGCTAGGAGGTTGCCATGGTGCTCAAGATGTTTATTAGTGTAGTTGTTTGGAGGCTGGCAAGTGTTTGCTAGGTATTATTGAAAATTAATGAAAGTCTATAGGAGGAACGAGGGATAAATAAAGGACACAGAGAAGTGCAGGTCAGTGTTGCTGTGGATTAGAGTTTGTGAATCTGTCCTGAGTGAGAACATACAGCTTGCTGGCTGATGAATAGTCTATGGGAGAAATGAGGGATTACTAAAAAAATACAGTCAGATGAGTGTGGATAAGAACAACATAGAATTTTTGTCAGGGGTCTGTGCTGAGAGTGTACGTGAGTACAGAAGTACAGTAGACGGGTGTATACTTTTGACCACATTCATTCATAATGGGAAAAAAAAAATTAGTCAAAGTGAACTTTATTATCATACTGACTACAACAGGGACTTCAATATGCAAAATATATTGAACAGATTATATTAGACTATCCTTATTAAACAACACATATTAGAAACAAAATATACATAAGAATATAAATGAGATTTGGAATATAGAATTAAAAACGTATGTCATGAATATAGTAATGAATATTGCTGTTCCTAAGTGGCTGCTAGGCTATTGCTAAGTGGTTGCTAGTTGGTTGTTAATTAGTTGCTAGGTGGGTACTAAGTGGTTGCTAGGCTGTTGGTAAGTGGTTGCTAGGCTGCTGTTAATTTGTCAATTTGGTTGCTATGTGGTTGCTAGGCTGTTGCTAAGTCACGGGTAGGCTGTTGCTAAGTGGTCACTCGTTTGTTGCTAAGTGGTTGCTAGTTGGTTACTAAGTGGTTGCTTGTCTGTTGTTTAGTAGATGCTAGGTGGTTGTTAAGTGGCTGCTAGGTTGTTGCAAAGTGGATGCTAGGCTGTTGTTAGGTTGTTGCTAGTTGGATGCTACATGTTTGCTAAGATGTTGCTAAGTGGTTGCTAGGCTGTTGCTAAGTGGTTGCTAGTATGTTGCTAAGTAGTTGCTAGGTGGTTGTTAAAGGGTTGTTAAAGTCTTTTTGGAAGCCTAAAAACTAGCAGATGTGTAGTGTAATATGTTTTGCTCTGTGGAAGCCTTTTCTGAAATGTAATCGACACTGCTCATTTAAGACCCTGAATGTTGTTGCATTCACTGAATGTGATCTCACAAAGTCAGGTATTCACACATTTGCACTCGCTTACATTCTGAAACCATCAACAAGATAACACCACATCACTGGCATTATTCCTCATTTTAAAGAGAACAGTAATATGTTCATACTGATTTGAAATGTACTATGAATAAGTTTGTAGTCACTTTGAAAAAAAAAAAAACATCCAATAATAAAGCCTGTACAGAAAGCTCAAATACTACATGCTCATCTATTTTTCTGCAGTGTCAACATGAACACACCATATGTCCTCTAACAGTGAAACATTTAAACATTAACAAGTTACTGTTATAATTGTTATTCATGCATTAAGTTGACAGCCCTAAATAATGTGGGAAATTAAGTACACTTATAGAAAGTAATTGTGTTGATGTAAATATTTCATTTGTGTGGAAACATATAAATTCAAAATCCTTTTTAGCATGCACGGTATCTGTTCATTTGTATGACTATGAAGTTACTTATTGTTCTTTACGGCTGCTAAAGTTGCTAAACTGAATGTGGAATCTCTGTGTTGTCTAACTTCACTGTTATATAAGACATGTGTGACAGCAGCCGCTTTAGCTGAGCAGTTAAATATTTGCCTGCACTCTTGTGAAGAGGCTTGAAATGACAGAGTGACGTCTCTCACAGATATTTGCCTCCACAGAACAGTTATGTGAGGTGGTTCTGCTGCATGAGGAAGATATAACTTTACCTGACTGCCTGACTGAGGATTTTTTAAGGAGGTGAAAGGCTAATCTATCAGGGGTGAAGGGAAAAAAAAGTCTGAAAGAGGCATAGCAAGAACATGAGAAAGGGTGTCCAGTAAAGGCCAGTGTTGATTATGATAAGCAATTTCAGATGTGGCCTTTTTGCAGGAGTAGACTGACCATGAAAGGGTTGACATTCATTTTCAGGCTTGTGTTTGTGTGGGTGCACGTAGAAGACTGTTTGCCTTATAAGGCAGTTTGTTTTCTTTTTTCTTTTTGTCATCAGTCTTTCGGGGGAATTCTGGCTTCATCTCAAAGCTGCTGAAGTCATAACTCCTCACATTCTTAAAGATGCAGAACCAGTTTTACTCACTTGACTTTTGTCCAAAATAAACGTGACCTTTGGAAGAAAAACTCCTACCTGAGTACAGAGTCAGAGCACAAGCTTGTTTCCCCTCAGTCAAAACTTAAAGGCCTGGGAACATCATTGTGCACTCCACAAAGGTCATGTTTTCCTTCTTTGTGGATAATAGTTTGCAGCATTTTGTTCAAATCACACAACATGGCACTCAATAATCATCACTTTACAATTACATTATTACAGTTACATGTTTTTGTTGTGATATCTGCACAAATCAGTTCAACAGTGTGATTTAATGTGAAATGCACTGTAGATAAATAGAGGCAAAATTGTTCACAGTGGTGGTGATAGGAACCAGACATCCAGTGTTTAAAAACTGTGGATAATACTAGTGCATCTAAAAAACTGAATATCATTAACAAATTTATTTTCTTTACACATAAAGTGACCTATTTCAAGCCTTTTGTTTGTTTTAATATTGATCATTGTGGCTAATAGCTCATTAAAATCAGAAATTCTGCATCTCAAATTATTATATATTATCTGATTTTGAGTAAAGTTACTATTAAAAGTTTCAACAATTAAACAAAAAAAGAAAAAATTCACTCAATGTGTAAAGAATAAAAAATAAGACAGATTCCTTTTTTTATTAAATTATGAGCACATCAACCTATTTTTTGGAGATGCTCTAGTACACTGCAGAAAATGATTACATGATATAGCTACAAATACATTGCCTGATGCTTTGAAAGATTTTGACTTAAAACATTTTTTAAAGCCATTAATAGCGGAGACCTGTTGCAAGGCAAAGTAGTCACCATATAAATATTTGGGATGCACGGTGGCTTAGTGGTTAGCACATTTGCCTTTCAGTCCTAAGGTCTTTGGTTCGAGTCCCCATCTGGGTGGAGTTTCCATGTTGTTGTGTGCGTGAGTTTTCTCAGGGGGCTCCGGTTTCCTATAACAGTCCAAAAACATGGAGATCAGGTGAATTGGCAACTCCAAATTATTCCGGTGTGAATGAATGTATGTATGTATACCCAGATATAGTTGAGAGTCCCAAGTGATCTCCCAAGTGTTCGGTGCAGTCCTCCAGGTAGACTGTCACTTCCAGTTGAGAGTACGCTGTGTGGGATTGGCTGCTGCTTCTTGCTGGTGTGTTGTTGAGTTCTAAGTGTATAAAAGGATTTTGTTATCTGTGGGTATTAGACGAGCACTATATAAGTGTAACATTAATATTTTACTACTCGTAGCATTACAAATAAAAACTTCACAGGTTCACTGATTTGAACTGTACATTAGATTAAACAGTATTTGTAAGACATTAGGACTCTTGCTTTCTATCACCAAAATTGTAGTGAGTAGCCTAATTTTCTCTACAATGCACAATAAAAACACCCAGAATGGCTTTGTTTGCATTTCAATTTATGCAAAAAAACTGGTGGAGCCCTTTTAATGACAATTGTTAACTCTTTAATAGTCACAGTCGTCCACATACCTAGTCTTAGAACTTGAATTAACTACACGGTAGACAATGCAATCTGATGAAGACAATGGTGCTGGTCCATCTCCAAATCCAGAGCCAGGTGAACACAACATAAGACCTACCAGCACAGAAAAATATGCTAGCCCTGAGACATCCCAAGTCCTAATTTGTCCATATTCACTAACTATATGGAATGCAATGCAAACTGACTGCATTCTTTTTAGTTTAATGCTGGTCAATATACCTGTTACGGACATATAGCAATATAGCTCTGTAGTGGTAATAGCTTTGAAATTTTTTCTTAGTAATTCCTTTTTCCTTGTTTATATAACCACAACTGTATGACCTCCTTGTTCAATCAATGCCAGTTCTTCTCCTTTAATATACTGTTTTCTTAATCACTACAAACTGTACACTGTTAAGAGTCTTATTACTTGTATTACTCTTCTTAATATGACTTCTGCAATATGCAGGATAAATATTTCATGCAGTTGAGAGGACTGTGTATATAAAACAGAATTCTTAACAGCCACAGTAGTCTCCCAAACCTGTATTAGCACAGCTTCTCAAAACTGGAAAACTGCATCAAGTGATTGGCTAATGTGGTGACTTGAAGCAAACACACATGGCAATTATTATAAATGACTTAGCTGCCCCAAATTACACACTACTGCATTTTTACATCCATAATCAGCATTAAGCTGCCATCAGACATCCGGTTTTATTTACACCCTGTGGCACAACTGAACTGTACCCTGTGTAGGCCCTGCACTAAGAACGAATGTAGGTTGTATAGTACAAGCTTCACTGAATTGAAAACACAGTGCTTAGTTTTGTACCTGCCCTGTGCATGGAAATGATTAGTCAAAGAATTAAAGCCATAACTGCTCGAAGCTGTGGGCAAGAGATACAGCTGCTTTTCAAATACATGTTGATTTTGAGCTCAGTTGAGTGTTGCAGTTTTTGCTGTTGTTGTTATTGATTGCAATTTATTCCCAGGTGTTTTTCATAAGCACATTCTAGTGCATAAACTCTAGGGCTTCATGCATAAAATATAAACAAAATGCCAAAACTGAAATGATATTGTGAATATGACGCTGTAGGAAACAGAAAATATCTTTAAGTTAAGTTAATTTTAGTAGATTTAGGAGTATTCTAGGGAATTTCTTTATTTGTCATTATGTTGTCACACATTGTAAATGATAGATGACATTTGCTAATTATGCTTAAAAACATAATGAGATTTTCATTTTTGACATTGGCAGTGTTAAAACATTTTTACACTTATTATATTAAATCAGAATACAATTATTTGTACTTCTTAGATCAGTTGAAAGTGTTCATGATTCAATCAAACACCTACATGTCATCAGGAACATCTGGCTGCACATTTACACATTGTCATTGGGTAGAGGTTTTTTAAAAGAGTGTTTAAAAAAGTTTTTATCAAAGATAAGATGTGCCAAAAAGTTATTGGAAGAGGTGTATAGAACAGAGGTTTTTTTTTTTTCAATTCCAGTGTCCAACACAGTTTCATAGAGAAAAGTGTACAACATATGTGTATTTTTGTACAAAAGCCACTACATTCACTTTTTTTGTACAAACTAAAGGTGCACTACATTCACTTTTTTTGGCAGACTAAAGGTTCACTATATTCACTTTTTCCTGCAGTCTTTTTAGTGCACTACATTCACTATTTCTTGCAGGCTAAATGTGCACTACAGTCACTTTTTTCTGCAGTCTAAAAGTGCACTACATTTACATTTCCTACAGTCTAAAAGTGCACTATAATCACTTTTTCCTGCAGTCTAAAAGTGCACTATAATCACTTTTTCCTGCAGTCTAAAAGTGCACTATAATCACTTTTTCCTGCAGTCTAAAAGTGCACTATATTCACTTTTTTCTGCAGTCTAAAGGTGCACTACATTTACTTTTTCCTGCTGTCTAAAAGTGCACTACATTCACTTTTTTCTGCAGTCTAAAGGTGCACTACATTCACTTTTTCCTGCAGTCTAAAAGTGCACTACATTTACTTTTTCCGTGCAGGTTAAATGTGTATACATTTACTTTTTCCTGCAGTCTGAAAGTGCACTACATTTACTTTTTCCTGCAGTCTAAAAGTGCACTACATTTACTTTTTCCTGCAGTCTAAAAGTGCACTACATTTACTTTTTCCTGCAGTCTAAAAGTGCACTACATTCACTTTTTTTCTGCAGGCTTAATGTGCACTACATTCACTTTGTCCTGCAGTCTAAAAGTGCACTACATTCACTTTTTCCTGCAGTCTAAAAGTGCACTACATTCACTTTTCCTGCAGTCTAAAAGTGCACTACAGTCTAAAGGTGCACTACATTCACTTTTTTCTGCAGTCTAAAGGTGCACTACATTTACTTTTTTCTGCTGTCTAAAAGTGCATTACATTCACTTTTTCCGTGCATGTTAAATGTGTACTACATTTACTTTTTCCTGCAGTCTAAAAGTGCACTATATTCACTTTTTCCTGCAGTCTAAAAGTGCACTACATTTACTTTTTCCGTGCAGGTTAAATGTGTATACATTTACTTTTTCCTGCAGTCTAAAAGTGCACTACATTTACTTTTTCCTGCAGTCTAAAAGTGCACTACATTTACTTTTTCTTGCAGTCTAAAAGTGCACTACATTCACTTTTTTTCTGCAGGCTTAATGTGCACTACATTCACTTTGTCCTGCAGTCTAAAAGTGCACTACATTCACTTTTTCCTGCAGTCTAAAAGTGCACTACATTCACTTTTCCTGCAGTCTAAAAGTGCACTACAGTCTAAAGGTGCACTACATTCACTTTTTTCTGCAGTCTAAAGGTGCACTACATTTACTTTTTCCTGCTGTCTAAAAGTGCACTACATTCACTTTTTCCGTGCATGTTAAATGTGTACTACATTTACTTTTTCCTGCAGTCTAAAAGTGCACTATATTCACTTTTTTCTGCAGTCTAAAGTTGCACTACATTCACTTTTTCCTGCAGTCTAAAAGTGCACTACATTTACTTTTTCCGTGCAGGTTAAATGTGTATACATTTACTTTTTCCTGCAGTCTAAAAGTGCACTACATTTACTTTTTCCTGCAGTCTAAAAGTGCACTACATTTACTTTTTCTTGCAGTCTAAAAGTGCACTACATTCACTTTTTTTCTGCAGGCTTAATGTGCACTACATTCACTTTGTCCTGCAGTCTAAAAGTGCACTACAGTCTAAAGGTGCACTACATTCACTTTGTCCTGCAGTCTAAAATTGCACTACATTTACTTTTTCATGCAGCCTTAATGTGCAATACATTTACTTTTTCCTGCAATCTAAAAGTGCACTACATTCACTTTTTTCCTGCAGGCTTAATGTGCAATACATTTACTTTTTCCTGCAGTCTAAAAGTGCACTACGTTCACTTTTTCCTGCTGCCTTAATGTGCACTACATTCACTTTTTCCTGCAGCGTAAAGGTGCATTACATTCACTTTTTCCTGCAGGCTTAATGTGCACTACGTTCACTTTTTCCTGCAGCCTTAATGTGCACTACATTCACTTATTGCAAATGCTAATATCACAACATATTAGTAGCTCGAGGTAAAGGGGGGTTTTGTCATTGTTGATTTGATGTCATTAATTATGTCCATGTCTGATTTTTTAAACTGCTGTCACATATCTCTCTGCTTCCCTGGGCATGGGTCAGGTCAGTGTTGTGTATACTATCATATGCAGCTTTGGCATTCTCCTGTTCAGCATGCTCTGTCTAAACTAGTGTTTCCCCTCCTTTTTTGGACGGAAGACTGACTGAGGGTTGATTCAAACAGGCCTCCGTTTCTGTTTAAGCAGTCACTCCATGCACACTGGATCTATGACAGATCCATATACGGCTTCTTAAACCGTTCCATTTACCCCTGCTGTTACAGTCGTTAAGACAAAGCCCACATCAGCCCTGTTTTATCACACATAAAGCAGCCATATAAAGTCATTGGAATAATGCCTTGTTTTATGGGGAATGACTGTGCTCCTGTTGCTATTGCTGAAGCTGCTGTAGTTATGTTACTGTACTCTTGTCATAGTATTAGGAATCCATAGTTTGTCAGCCATTATTTATCAACCAGTACTCCAAAAACTGGTGGTGCTTATAAAAAATGCTCAGCTCAGTCAGTTTAGACTTGCGCTGTGTTTAATCATGAGCACACATACTCTGTAAATTGTGCAAATATTTTCATAATTGTTTGTTGTAGCCCTAAGGCTGACAGGATGTTTGCAGCTTCACTCTCAAACATTATGACCATGGTCAGATGAAGTCCACAAAGTTCACAGGAGTTGAATGTTGGATGGGAAGAAGGTTGAATACATCACTGACAAAGTACTGCCCTCTAGTGATAGAGAGGAGACCCACACCTAGAAATACTCTTTATTTCAAAGATGTTTCAAAGAGATGCAGTGTTAGAGCAGGGCTTTGCATTTCCAGTGTCTCATACAGTTTCACTGTTGAAAACAAGGTTCGGCAGAGGTTCAAACAATGTTTACGTACCAAGAAGGTACAACATGGTTGTTAAAGTCCAATTTTATATTTTAAAAGTAAACTACGTTCACTTTTTCCAGGAGAAAAAAGGACTTAAACAGTCAAAAAATGGGTATGTGTCAGGACAGGGTTAATAAAGTTAATGTAACAACTATAACAGAATTTGGTACAATTACTGTATGTTTACTTACTAAAGTTACAGAAGACCTACCTTTTGAGGGCACCTTCCAAATGTCAGAAAAGGTACAAACCCACTGAAAGTCTGAGACCTTTTTTTGTGAGTTGCTGATTTACCTGCTCACCAAAGCCCCCCAGGACCCCTGTCACATAAGAAACAGTTTTAGTTTCCTTGGTTTCCTTTTCTTAAATGACCATTTAAAAATCTAATTTAAAAGTTTTATATCATTATTGTTTTCTAGAACTATGTGCCCAAGCTTAAAACCATTTAGCAACCTGTACTTTTAAGCATGTACCACACCATGTTGCTCATGACATTTGATGTAGTCATTTAAGTGAACATCTATAATGTAATGTGCAACAGTGGCAAACTTAGATATTAACATATAAAGAATAATGCTAATCTATAGAAATTAGAGATAAGGTTGCACAGTGTAACTAAAGAAGATTTTTTTATTCTTTACCTTTGAGGTTCAAGCCAGTGTATATTGTACTGAGACACCTGGTGTGGACTGGCCTAGAATGAAGTGGAGCATGTTAAAGTGTTATTTACAGTTTGGCTCAGGCGGAAGTGGCCTACACCCCATGTGTTATGATAGTGCAGTCATTGCCATCTAAAATAAATAATAATAAAAAAAAAACTGGCCCAGAATGAGGTCTTGGGCCTTGGCTGCAGTTTGCCTTGTATAAATAGCTGAATGTTGTGTTTGGAAGGAGAACAGTCCATGAAGGTTGTATAAGATTGTTATTTATTACACAGCAGGGGATCAAAAATAGTTAAGAGTGATAATACGGCCAACATTAGTGGAACTTTTAGCTAAATTGAGCCATAAGAAAGGCTACATACACCCTGCCACTTTTATGAACTGTGTTTATTGTTGGAGATGGTCTGTAATGTATGCAAACGCTTAGCCATTCCAGGTTAAACAGTGTTTTATTGATTTTTAAATGGAAATAAGTTACAGGGAATGAGTTTATGCACATTTTATATGCTGTATTTAACTGTAAGGTTATGTATTGTAGATTAAAGATAAATGCCTTTATCTGATTTACTGATTGAAAAAGACTCACTCGAAACAGGCACAGGTCAAACCACATAGAGACTAACAAGATCAAGAGGATCTTCCCAAAGAGTCCAGAAAACAGTCTGAATCAGAAAATCTAAGCAGTGAATACTCCTGAAGCACAAAGACAAAAGAGGAGGTCAAAAAACAGAAACAGGTCAACATACAGACAGTCACATAACTGGAAACTAGTGGCAGTACTTCACAAAGAATGTCTGTTTTCAGAGGAATTATAAAGGAAGTGAAGATGAGTGAACAGGTGTAGTCCATTAGTATTCTGGAGATGAAGACCTCTGATTGGTCAAAGTTTTCCTGAAGCATTGTGGGAAACGGAGTTCTGAGGCTCAACAGTGCTGACAGAGGATTTGACATTAATATACTGGGGTAAAAAATGTGGTGTTTGGCTTTTCTATTTATGTATGTTAACTTCAGCAAAAAGAAATAGGAATTGGACAGAAATCTGTACAGAAAATGTTATATTGATGTGTTTTCTGGGAGGACGTACACATCAATGTATTCAAATATAGCAGAAAATAAATACTAAATGCTATGACTGTAATGATTTGCTCCTGCAAGATACACTTGGGTTGTGATGGACTAAATTGATCTTATTATAACTGGAGATCACATGTAACTGTGAGACTGTCTTGGAGGATTCATTAGTGTTTTACTAGCAGACCACCTTTCAGGACTGATTTGTTATGTGTACAGAGTCAAAGTAAAGGTCAGTGTTAAATCTTCCACTAGACCGTCACTGTTGCTCCTCTATTCTGGACTTGTTGGTGACAGTCTTCTAAGGCCAGGAGCATTGTTTGGCTATGTAACATGCAGCTGTTGTACTGTGTAAAGTACTACATCTGAATGCTGGTGCTCAGCAACAGTTTAAAATGTAGAAAACGTTTTAATCTGAGACCACATTTCCATTTAAACCTGCAAACAACAGAAATGTGTAGAATTTTGATGAGATGATTTGATATATTCATCAAAGACTCCACAAAGTGTGATGATCATGCCAGCTTGACTGAATGCTGCCATTAAGTAAAAGAAATTACGACTCAATTTACTATCCTGAAAATCCATCCATCCATTGTCTTCTGCTTAATTCTGGTCAGGGTCACAATGAGCCTTTACCCCTTCACCAGGTGCAGGGCACAGCATTACACTAACTAGCCTAAACCAATCCCTCACTGAGCAGTTATGCTGAAAACATACATTGAAAATATTTGTATTCATTTCTCATTCTTGGCTTATTGTTCCAGGTTGAAGAGGGTAGCCATGCCTCCTTGGCTGGTTTGCTTGAAGATGATGAGATTGTGTCTGTGAATGGAGAGACCTGTTTCAACCTCAGCCTTTCAGAAGTTGTTGGCCTCATTGAAGCATCCTCTGATGGGCTACAACTACAGGTGAAAAGGTACTTTATAGCAAAACTGTATAAAAATATTCTGTAGAAAAAATGTCATTGAGCTTTTCTTGGCCAATGGAGGATCTGAATGCTGGCCCACACTATCATTCCTCTGATAATTACATACAGTACACATAGGATTTATGATCCTATGGCAGAAGTAGCACCTCAGCGTATTGTATATAATATTTTGATTCCCTTTTTGCTCTTTATTGCTTATTTCATGGAGATGAGCAGTTGTTGTCATGCTGATTTGACATTTGGGTACAAAGGAATAGCAAAACAGCTGCTTTGTGTCCCCAAGTAGACATCCAACTGGTTTCTGTGAGTAACCAATCCGATGATTGAGCTAACAGTGTTTTATAATGTAGAGCAGTCAGTAACACATGCTTAATTACTGAATAGCTCATGCATTTCTCCATTTTGTTGTAATGTTTTGTGTGACCTTAAAGCATAGGGCATACATAAAGTCTGGCTCATTAAACACTGCGACCTTTCTGCATGGTGTCTCATTTGACACATTTTATTATTCACCATAACATGAGAATGTTTTATAGCTCTTCATTTAGTTACTATGTATAAATGTACGATCTACAAAATGTTACACACATTTGAATCAATATACCAGTACAGTTTACCTTCTCCTTTAGTAATTTCTCAATGTTGTTGCCACATTTACTTTGTTATATAAAGAATACACTCGTTTTCATTTTACTTGTGTTATAAATGACTAAGATAAGATATAAGATAAAGAATAAATCTTTAGTGATCTGAATTACATTGTGTGTATGGTTTATCCAGTTTATCTTAGTTTAACCAATAGTTCTCCCCTTGCAGATCCTGTTTTCAAGGAAGCTTTCAGATAGTTAGCACCACTCTGCGGATTCCACACCAGTACAGGCTTCAGGATCCAAAAGAACTCTATACCTATGAATCACAAGATAAGGCACACTGTGGAGAAACAGATATTGATGCTGAAAGCCCTAGACCGATTCCTATGGTCCGAACCCAGTTTTGCATTCCAGCTCCAAGGGACAGAGTTAGAGCGAAAACCCAAAGCTGTGAAGGTAGAGGAACCAGGTTAGAAATCACTCCAGGATCAGTGGTAGAACTGCAGCTGTCACTCTCTCAGACCACCCTAGAGAACACAGGCTGTACCTCATTGGGCAGTGCTCGTGGACTGGAAGGGGACATCTACCAGAAGAAAAACATTGAGGACAACACTAACACAGATGTACCAGGCTGCACCTTCTTTATCCCCCGCCACGAGAGAGAGCCTTTGGGACAACGGGGTGTGCTCATCAATGCTCCATCTGCTGTGCTGGGACAGGTGGAGGTGACCACACAGCCATATGGGAGGGACTCCAAAAATGAAAGGGTTGGGTCTGATGGGACTGAAGCAAAGTCCAGTGAGCGAGTGGGTTATGATGAGGCAGAAGGAGGGCACACCAAGGAAGCCCCAACCTCCTCCTCCATCTCCTTTGGCATTCCATCAGAAGAGGGGGACTCTGAGTCAGAGAGGGAGCTTAGCAAGCCCAACAAGCACCGGGCGAGGCACGCCAGTAAGTAATGTCTCTTTTTCTAATTGACCATTCTTATACTGTTTGACAATCTTCAGGTTTGACAAACTGGATTTGAGCTTTTGATTTTGCAAGGAAGTGAACTTCAATTCACTGAATGAATTATTCAATTATGAATGTCAACTGAGAAGTACAGTTGTGTTATAACTCCAATAATTTGGCTTGAAAGAGCTCACAAGAAGCAGTTTTAAATGAGTTCAATCATGTGTAGAGTGAATGTGAATATTTTAATGCCTTCTTGGCTGTTATCAACACTGCTTGTATTTGATTACTTCTGTAGTCAAACAGGAAGAACTGTGTTTAATACCTTATTATCACTTTTGTATTAACATTCATTACATTGAACTGGAAATCAGTCTGTACTAAACATAATGCCTTCACGCATGGCATTGGGGAAGGGGGTTTGGGAGGGTGACATGGTGAGGATAAGAATAAAACAGGGGCATGCTACTACTGCCTATAGGAGAGCCATTTGACAGACACCAGCATGTGTGACACTGGCGCGTTACCTGATCCTTTAAAACTGGCCATCTTAGCATCGCTGAAAAGGGAAGTGTTCAGTTCTCATCTGTGAGTATCCTCCTCTTGAGATTGCACAGTAAACATATGAAGAGTTGGAGAGTGGTGATTATCAATATTCCTTTGCTACATTGTGTTTGAGATGTAGGGCAGTTTAAGTTGAGAATATGTGAACCTGTAGTTCAGGATTATGTACATATTAACAAAATCTAAAATTAGATCAGCATAATTTAGCATTTTACTTCACTTAAATGTGGTGACAATTGTAGCAATGTAATGTATTTTATTCGTGTGAAAATTAATCAAGTCATTTTAATACATAACTTATTTCAGTGTACTGGTGGTGTGTTATCATTCTCTCAGCCTTGGCCGAGCTCCTTTGACACATTTTCACAGCTGTGATGGCTTGTGTTAAAATGATGGATTATCAGTCAGTAAATGAAGAGGTTATTCATAGGTCAGTAATTTGGATAATAATCTTTTATGGTGTGAACACTTTGTCTATATAAATTATCAATCTTGTACATGAGCAACAGAGTAGTCATATATATGCCTAAATCCTTTGCACATTACATGTTTTTGTAACCATTTAGTTTATTAATTACAAGTAACTTTGAGCCATTTGTTCTTTTTCTTGCTTGTATGTTTGTGCTCTATAGCTATATTATTTGTTCACTTTTAGCCATGCTAGTTATGAAGATTGATGAACTAGGCCACTAGGGGTAACGATTTGAAACATCCCTCTCCTCGCACACCACTGGAGTGATTCTCTGTGTACACTAACACCTTGCATTCCTCTCTTTCCAAGGGCTTCGGAGGAGTGAGAGCCTGTCTGAAAAGCAGGTGAAGGAAGCCAAATCTAAATGTAAACGCATTGCTCTGCTCCTCACTGCTGCTGCCCCTAACCCCAATAATAAAGGGGTGTTGATGTTCATGAAACATAGACAGAGGGCAAAGCAGTACACACTCGTAAGTTACGGAACTGGAGAGAACGACCCAGAGTTTGAGGACGAGGACGACGAAGAAGACAACAAGGAAACACATGCAGTTGAGTTCACAGTTCTAGCTACCAGTGAAACTGAACTTGATGAGGATTTCTTCACAAATCCCCCAGGCCACAAGAGCATTGTGACCTTTGACTGGGACAGTGGACTGCTTGAGATAGAGCGCAAGCTACACAACAACGAAGACATGAATGCACTTCCTGAAACCAAGGGAAAAGGAGCCCTTATGTTTGCTCAGCGCAGACAGCGGATAGATGAGATTGCAGCGGAACACGAAGAGATGAGAAGTAAGGGGATCCCTGTTGAAGGGGTGCAGGAGGCCGAGAAGCATTACCAACAGGTGGATCAGAATACTTACATACAAACTACTGACAACCAGAATTACATGGATGTGAATGTGCACCACCAACAGCAGCAACAGCAGTACCAGCAATACCAAGAACAGTATTATCAGCAACAACAATATCAAGAATACCAGCAGCAGTTGCAATACCAGCAACAGCAACAGCAGTACCAGCAACAGCAAGAGTACCAGCAACAGCAAGAGTACCAGCAACAGCAAGAGTACCAGCAACAGCAGCAGCATTACCAACAACAGCAGGAATACCAACAACAGCAACAGTATCATCAGTCTCAACAGTACCAACAACAGCAGCAAGTGCAACAGTATTCAAGTCAAATGAATGGTATGTCCAGTCATCAAACCAGTGTAATGCAGTCATCAGTCATGAATAGAAGTGCCAAGCCATTCTCTGTTGAGAATAGAACAGAGGCTCAGTTTTCAACATCAGCAAATCAAGAGCAGCCTTGCTATTCAATTGGACAGGGTGAACAAATTGCTTCCCGAGATGAACGAATATCTGTACCAGCAATCAAAACTGGGATCTTGCAAGACAGGAGGAGAAATAAAGTTAAACCAATGTTCACTTTTAAAGATTCTCCC
The DNA here is from genome assembly GCA_036984385.1 of Crenuchus spilurus. Lineage (NCBI taxonomy): Eukaryota > Metazoa > Chordata > Actinopteri > Characiformes > Crenuchidae > Crenuchus > Crenuchus spilurus. The sequence goes on from BRDA01064303.1 coordinate 30,318, forward strand.
AAAGTTTCTCCGAATCCTGTGCTGCTAAATCTTCTTAACAGGGGTGACAAGAAGGCAGGCTTTGAATCTGGTCCAGAGGAGGATTACCTTAGCTTGGGGGCAGAAGCCTGCAACTTCTTACAGTCCACTAATGTAAAAAACAAAATCCCACCACCAGTGGCCCCTAAGCCACACATAAACCCAGCCTCTCCACCATGGTCACCACAACCAGAAATCCCAACCCAACAGTTTCTTCAGCATGCTGAAAATAACGTCCCAGCAACTGCGGAGGCTCCTGGGCTTGAAGCCGACACTGCCCCTGAAATGGAGTCCACAGTAATACCAGAGCAAGAACCATCCCCCACACCTGCCGCTGAGCTACAGGAAGCTCCTTCTAAACCCTCCTTGCAGGAACAGCAAGAAGCAGTCAATGTATGGGGTCCATCTGAGCAACAAATGCAACCAGCTCAGCAACAAGACACTTGGGTTGAGGATCAATCCCAGCAGCAAATAAATAATACCCACCCTGTCCATCAACCACCACCTCAAACACAAGCAAAGACAGAACCAACTGTTAGCTCTTGGGGTCCATCTCCAACTCTGACTCCTAAGCAGCCAGCAGTTAGTGCTTGGGGTCCAGCTGAGGTTCATTCACAACCCCTTGCACAGACTCAGCCACACATGCAGTCACCCTGGGTAACACAACCCCAAGTTATTTCAGAAGTGCAACCACCAACATCTATTCAAACTCAGCCACAACCCCAGCCTCCTTGGGTGACACAGAGTCCACCCCAACCGCAGTCCCAACCCCAAACTCAGCCTCAACCCCAGGCTCAGCCCCAACACCAGACACAACTTCAACCCCAACCTCAAACTCAAGTGAATTCATGGGCAACAGCTCAGACTCAGTCACCACCCCAAGCCCCATGGGCCCAGTCTCAAGTACCAGTGCAACCATCTGTGAGTACTTGGTCCCAAGATCTAAATCAAACCCAAGGGCAACCACCCTGGGTACAACAACAGCAGGAATCCCAACCCATACCTCCTTGGGCAGCCCCTCAACAGCATCCCCAGGCTCCTTGGGCCCAACCCAACCTTGGCCAACAACAGTCTCAACCACCTTGGGCCTCTCAGCCACAACAACAAGCACTACCACAACAATCTGTAAGTGCATGGACCCAACCTCAAAGTCCAGTTCAAGCACCACCTCCATGGGCACAGCAGGCTCAACAAGCACCTCAGCCTGCAGTGCAGATGCAGCAATCTCAAGGTCCTTGGGCCCAGTCACAACCACAACCACCATGGGCTCAGCAGCCTCAAGAGCAATCACCACAAATGATGAACTCATGGACACCGGAGCAGAATCAAGTACAGCCACACTGGGTTCAGCCACAGTCTTCAGCTCAGGCACAGCCTGCATGGACTCACCAACCTCAGCAAGAGGCACCACCACAGTCTCAGAGTCAAACAGTTATAAGTACATGGCCATCACGGCCTCAGCAAGATCCAGTCAGTACCACAGTCCCTACTGAAACTCAGAAGTTGCCTCAATCAGCCAAACCATGGAGTCCACCTCAGTCCACCCAGCCCATTCCTCTACACCGCATGAGCTCATACACTCTTGGAATAAAGATACCATCTCCTACTCCAACAAGTAGTACAATGTCCCCCTCTGGAATGGGTTCGGCTTTTGAGATGCCAGCCTTACGTGGGAAAGGAGCTGAACTTTTTGCTAAGAGACAGTCCAGAATGGAGAAGTATGTGGTGGATTCTGACACAGTGCAGGCAAATAAGGCAAGACCTTCTTCACCTTCTCCTTCTTTGCCAACCACATGGAAGTATTCACCTAATTGTCGTGCTCCTCCACCATTAGCATACAATCCACTTCAGTCACCTGCATATCCACCAGGAGCCATAAAACAACCACCATCTTCTAGCCCTTCCATAAAGAACAAAAATAAAAGCAAAGATAAAGACAAAGACAAACCTGCCCCCAAACCCCTTCATGTTCTAGATGTCATGAAGCATCAGCCCTACCAATTAAATTCTTCCCTTTTCACATATGGGCCAGCAGCTGAGAAACTGGCTGCAGAAAAGGAGGCAGCTGAAAAGCTTGCTGCTCAGAAAGCAGCTGAAGCCCAAGCCCAGGCTCAAGCTCAAGCTCAAGCTCAAGCTCAGGCTCAGGCTCAGGCTTATGTCCAAGTTGCTGGTCCTCCAAACCAAAACCAGCATTTGAGATATGATCAATCTCCTGCCCCCTATGGTTTTATGCCACAGCAGCCGCAGCCACCCCAACAGCAATATGGCATGCCAGGTCCCTCACCTGCTGTACATGATGGCCCTTATCACCACAATTCTCCTAACAGCTACCAGCCTGCCCCTAATGCTTATCAACAAGTTCCATATCAACAAATATATAATCCTCAGCATGCTTACCAACAACCATCTTCAAATCCTTACCAGCAAGCCCCTAGTCCACCATACCAGCAGCCCCCTCCATATCAAGCTGGCCCTAACATGGTCTATCCAGCAGCCCCAGCACCTAATTTTCAGCCAGCTCCAAGCTCCTATGTGGTACCTGCTTTTCCTGTAGCAGCAAGAGCAGATTCTGCCTCAGGAAATAATGTCCTTACTGCTCCAAAACCAAAGTTTTCAGCCAAAAAAAGTAATGCACAGGTTTGGAAGCCTAGTGCTGTAGAAAGTGTTGAAAAGTAGTGTTTAGGTTATAAACATGTATATAAAAAGTCAAAAAGAAGACATGCAGGGAAAAATATATATTAGGCATTTTTTTCTTATTGAGAATTTGAGAACCTACTGTCAGCAGTGAAATTCAAATCAGAGAGTTCACTTTGCTTTTTTATTTTTTAATAACTGCTCTCTGTAATGCAAAGTATTGTGTTACTATATCATATTGTACATGAAGTCTAGTCCTGATTAGACTTAATTTAAGTGTATGTACCTCAAGCAGGTAAATTAATATTTTCATAACATGGCCAAAAATGCAGTGTTGGCCCATCTGAAGAGGAAAATTGATATGTGAAAGCCTGATAGTGGTGGAAAATACGTAAATGGTAAAAAAAGAGAGATTGTGGGATTGAGGATACACTGAGAACTTCACTTTAAACCATATTTTAATACTGAATGACTAATGGATGGTTGTGACATTTTATAATCTTGATCAGTCCTCTGGGCATCCCAAATATTATGTTTGTTTACTGTAATCCAACTGCAGAATGACTTACAGTGGCTTAGATCAGGGGTGTTAAGAGCTGGGTTACAGAAATAACAAAGAAGAATTGATTTTTTAGAGTATCTCAGTGGTTTTAGTGAGCATAGTAGTTTAGATAAATGAAATACGTAAGTATGTATATATTACATTTGACTGAGCAGAAGTATGAACACAGATGCAGTGCAATCTTGGCCATTTTATATAGCTAAATCCAGTCATTTTTAAGACAAACTAACTTGCCATTTAAGGCTTTTTTTAACCATAAAATAATTAATGTGTATTATTTTTAAGTCGTCTGTCAAAAGCCATTTGAACAGAAATCTAGGGCAGTATTTGATATCTGCACCCAGACAAATGAGGCAGGAGCTTTCAAATCATCATGCTTTATGTTCTGCATTGTTTCTAAATAAGAATTCACACCTGCCTTCTCTTCCCGCTTCACTCTTTTTATTTTCATGTTTCTACCAAATTTTTTGTGATAAATTAGTTTTGTTAATGAATGATGAAAAGGAAAATAAGTTTATTGTAAATGTAAAGTAACAGTAAAGTAGTAAACATTCTTTCTGAGTGTTTTATAATTTACTAGCTTTTTGTAGTCAGTGTCTTCGTGTTCTTTTATTTTTGGTTTTCACTTTTGTGTGATTGATTTTCTTCATAGTGCACTTTCTTTCTGTAAGATTTACCACAGTGCTATTAAAAAGACTCTCCGTCCTTCTGTTTTGGGTTTCATTGATTTTGCATGTTTCTGTCACTTTCACCCTGTCTTGCATCAGCTTATCACTTTGTCATATTCTTTGGTTTATTTATCAGAAATACGGATCTGCCATTGTGCTGAATGCTGCCACACAAAAGCATTGAAACCTGCATCTGAGCATCTGTATTGAAATACACTGTATTAAACACTGTACACAGAAAAAAGCAGATAAAAGTCTAATATTTTAAGGGAAATTACTGCACTACTTTTTTTAAAGTTAGTCTTAGTTTAGTCAAAACTCACCTAACTGGGCAAATAAAATACAACAATTAATTAATTAACAATTAATCTAAATTTTCCACACCTACTAGGGCTCTTCTTCAAATAATGACATCATTTCCTCCTTTTGTGCAGCCAGTTTAGTGGTTTGAACTCTCTTTTGAACATGGGGTGTATACACAGACCGCTGTGCCACTCACAGACTACTAAATAAGTCAAAATTTCTTTTAACGTCATAACATCATGCATTTATGTCTTTTGTTTAACAGTGAATTTATCTTTTTTTTGTCGCAGTGAGTCTTGCAGAGGTCTAAGTGTTTGTCCCCAAACAGGAGCTCATGAATTCAAAGCCTGATGAGCTAAAACTGTCTATAACTGGGAGCTCATGGGCGGGGGAGGCTAGTGATATGATGTGAAAGAAATAGATACATACAGTGACACATAATATATTTATATTGTTTAGCACTGCAGAACAAAATATTCTGAAAATATTTAGAACTTTGACTAAACTAAGGAGTTTCTGGTGGATGAACTCAAAATTGAATCAAATTAAACTGAAGTTGGATTAACTCAAAAAAGTTGTGCAGTAATTTGCCTTAAAATGTTATGTTGGACAGACTTTTTATTTTTTAAAGCCAATTCTACTGACATATTATTATTATTATTATTATTATTATTATGCAAATTATTTCATATGCATGTTAGTATTATAGTGCAGGTCTATATCTAAAAATAACACACTATCATACTATGAAAAGTGTTAATATTTAAGTAGCTCTTTGCAGTAATGTTGTTTTTTTGTAATTGAGATATGTGAACGTAAATAACTTTCAGTTTTATTTAAACTTGGAGTACATTTAGGCAAGAGAAGACATAAAAATGAGTGATAATAAAAGAATATGAACCAAAACATGATTTTAAAATTCAAGTTAAATTAAAATCACTTATAACAGCTGCAGGCTGAATGGAGGTGAAAATGATCATGTACTGTAACCTTGATGAGCAGAGATTCAGAGATGTAGAGATTCCATTAGTCTATTCCAATTCTCTGGTACACTGTAGATAAACTTATTAAAGCTTAAAGAAGCCTGTGAAAGGTTCTCTTTCCTAGAACCAAGTACTATCCAGTACTTGTGTATGAACCAACATCATGTTCTATAAAGTGACTCTAAAACTATAGAACTATAAAGTTCACTCAGAGCAAGTTATTAAAGTGAAAAGTTCTAAAAGTGGACTTGGCTTGCATCATGAACTTGTGTGCAAAGCAAAGGCTTGTAATTTGTGAAATATGGAAGTGATATGACTCAAGGCCCATTGCTAGGCCAGGCTCGGGCTATTTTTGGAAGAATTTGATATCCCATCCCATGACCTGAAAGAGAGGAGGGCACTCATATACCACCTGTCTCTTTATCTCATTTAGATTTATTCTGACTTTGTATTCAAGAAGTGAGAGTCATCTAGTGTTTGTGTAGTGATGCATCTGAGACATTTGTTCCATTTATTTTATCCCACTAATACTATTACTGTTCTTATAAATAGGCTTTTTGCACAAATCTAATTGAACAAACCTAAGAACACAGGACTATGATGGAAACCTGCTTTGATTTATGAACAAAAGTGAGATGTGGTCATTTGTTTTAATGCTTCCACTCTTAACATAAAGCTGCCAAAGAGATTACTCTGAGTGATGCCACACTATAAAAGAGAAAACCTTAAAAATGACATCATGTGGTAACAAGCTGTTAATGCATCTCAGAAAATTAGAATATTGTATAAACATTAATTTGTATTCATAATTCAAAAAGTTATATTTTATATTCATTACACATAAATTTGCATATTTCAAGACTTTTTTTTTGTTTCCGTGTTGACACTGTTTGACTAGTAATTTACTTAAATTTCTGATTTTAACACTCTTAAAAGAGATGGTTCTTCAAGGGTTCTTTAGTAAAGAAAATGGTTCTATATAGCATCAAAAAGAGCTTCTATATTATTCAAAGCTTGACATTGTAATGATAGCAGGACCCTTTTTGGGGCTACTTAGAACCCTTTTCCAAAAGTTTCTGTATAGAGCCATCTACAACACATTCCTCATCAATCTGAAGAACCCTTTTACCATGCAAAGAACCCTTTGGCTTATTTGGGTGTTCATGGTTCTATATAGAAGCATTTTCTTTATTTAAGAACCCTTGAAGAACCATCTTTTTTAAGAGTGTATAAGCCATAATGATTAACAAAAATGCTTGAAATATCACTGTATATGTAATGAATATCAAAGATGACGGTTTACCTTTTGAAATTAAATGATTCATCAAATTAACTTTTTTACAATCTCCTATTTTTTGGTGTAGCACTGTACATTTACTCAACTCAAATAAATCTGTTTTAAATTTGAATTAAATTTGTTGAGTTGGTAAACATTTTTACATGTGATCACTTCAAAACATTAAGTTCCTTCAAATTCACCATCCATTCAAAGGTTCTGGAGGGAACCAAAAGCACTTCTTTTATGACATCACTCCAAATAATGTTGCATTGCCTTTGTTTTTAAGAGTGCAGCATTTGATACATGTAATTTTTAAATATATTTAAAATATAATGTTCTGATTTTGGCAGGAAAAGCTACTCTTTGGTCTTAAGTGAGACTGATCATTAGAGGAGCAAATGTAAGAAGGTTTCTGTTGGCTTTGGAGGCTGTTAACAGATAAATAAAAAGCAGTTGTAGTGACAGCATTGAAGCACTGGAGGCAACCTAAAGAGCTGACTTAGCACTAGCTGTTGAGCAGTGACTCATGGAGCTCATAACAAAAAACCTGATTTAACATCTCTTAAACAGCAGGTGGCACCACAAGCTTTTCTGCTTTAGTGTCTTCAGCACACAGCTAAACACAAATCCTGCTTTCTGCTAAGAATGTTGGCTAATCACAGATACTAGTGGAACTCTTATGGAAAAGAGAGTTATGGAACAGAGATAATGGCATTCAGAGCCTCTTGTCTTTAGGGTCTCTACAAGGTCATACTGCTCCCATTAAACTGGACTAAATGTGGATTACCCAGGAGTACCCTCTCCATAAGCTAATTGTTCAGAGAAATCAGAGGGGGGTGGGCTAAGTGGTATGCTGACACATCCTGTATCAATGGCCACTTGATGTAACTCCTGCTCTTTAGCTTGACCCGCAGGTGGCCGGTGCTGGCTGACTTGGTTCTTGGACTTTAATCTGCTCTGACTGAGACGTTCATGCATTCATGAAACAAAAAAAATCTCTGGCCTTCCTTGCAAAAACATTCCAACCAATGAAATGTAACTTCCCTTAACACAACAATGTTGGTAAAAGAAAGCAAGTGTCAATATTTTCAAGGCTCCAAGAGGCCTAAGAATGCTGCCAGTAATCATCCGTTCTCACAGTTCAGCTGTCGTTTCACAGTATTCTTACCATGACTGCAACATTACTTATTATTTAAAATAAGTTACTCATAATTACAACATAATTACAACATATTTCAGATGATAATTTGGGGATTTTATCTCATTATTTTACATTTTCAGAGACTTAACTCATTATTTTGACTTACTAGCTCATCAGTTCAAATGGGTTCCTTGTAATTTTACTATTTTAATGAAATATCTACCTATTTCAAATTGAGTTTCTAAGCATTTTGTTTGAGTTATTCTTCTTCATTTCAGGCACTTGGCAGGAGCTCATCTTTATCTCCACCTGTGAGGCTGTCAGCACCAGGCCTCAGTTCACGGTCTGCATCTGTTTCCCCATCACCCAGACCTTTATCCAAACCAACCTACACCTCGCGCTCAACAGAGAGACAGGCCTACTGGTCAGAAAAGGGTCGAAAGCCTCCTACTCCATGGGAGGCTGCATCCCGCCACCCACTTGGCCTAGTGGATGAAGCATTCGCCTTCCAGGATCTGCAGCACTCCATTGCTACCAATCTGCGCTCAGCAGCCCATCGTAAGTTGCTGCCTGAGCCTCCTGCTGACTGGAAGGCCAAGGTTTCATATGAGCCGCCATCAAAAAGCCAGAGCTGGGGCACCAGTAGATTGATTTTGCCTTTCCTTTCTCCAACCAAAAGCACAGCATCTGCTCCAGCTGCTTCTGTACCTTATGGATCACCGTTACGGCAGCCTCAGCCACCCAGGTCCCTGACTGAGGCTCATCTTGGTGCATCTCTGGCTGGGCCAGAGAACAAGAGGTTTCTGGGACAGTCTTTCTATAAGGGCACATATAGTTACACCTGGAAACGCTAAATGGCTCTTTATTATTCCTACCAGTAGAGAAACAGCAGGCTCTGAATGTGTATAGATGTGCAGACTGAAAGGAGTTATTAGAAAAGAGGTCTGAAGTGAAAATAGAAGAGCAGTTCAGAAAATTGTTGGAATGTACGTGATATATAGAAACACACGGAGATGGTATTAGTACATTAGAGGGTTTTTAATGTCACAAATGTCAGGACAGATACAGCCGGTTCTACAGAATGCTCCAGAATGTCTATGAATACTCCAACATTTTTTAACAGAATCTCAGTTTAAATATGCTTAATCAAATACCACAGACAACAGCTTACGTCCACTTAGCATAGAACAGAAAATCAGTTAACTCAAAATGTGATTGAAATATAAGCTAATGGACAGTTGTTTCATCATGTTTTGATATGATGTATTTTCTATTCTTTTACATTTTTTATTAAGTACACAGAAGCCTGCCAAACTTATTGTTTAATCAGCTGAACCCTACAAACATGGCACATATATATTAGGTTAAAAACAACAGTATTCCTCTTAAAAGTTGTTTTAAAAGGGATCTTGGGAGATTAATGGCTTATAACTTATAAGCAGACACTGAAGAGCAATTTGGTAAGTTGTTGAAATGTTGACAATAGAAGATACTGTAGGATAGAAGTGCTGAAGTGGTGAACTCTTCTGAAGGTTCAGAGAACTAATTACAATGCACACATGAGTTAAAAGCTGAAACTACACCTGTGCATGGCATATCATAGGTTTAATAGACTCAAAAGCTCTGTTTGTATGTATTAATATACACTATACTTGTGTCACTCTTGTGGTTTTGTATAAAAAAATTAGAATATTGAGAAATTTGTTGTTCATAATTTAATTCAAAAAGGTAAACTGTCATGTGTCAAACCTTTTTTATGTTGATCAGTATGACTTAAATCTTCATGGTCATTTATTTTTTGAGGAAAAAATGATCCAATATGATACATTTGTGAGGCAAAAGTATGTGACCCTTTTCTTTCAGTATCTGGTGTGACCCCTCTCTGCAGCAATAACTGCAACTAAACGTTCCCAGTAACTGTTCTTAAACCATTCTTTGATAGAACAACTTGTGTGTTTAGGGTCGTTGTCTTGCTGCATGACCCACCTTCTCTTGAGATTCAGTTCATGGACAGATGTCCTGACATTTTCTTTAGAATTCTCTGATATAATTCAAAATCCATTGCTCCATCAATGATGACAAGTTGTCCTGGCCAAGGTTCAGCAAAACAGGCCCAAACCTGATACTGCCACCACCATGTTTCACAGATGAGATAAGGTTCTTATGCTGGAATGTGTGTCTTCCTTTCTCCAAGCAAAACATTCTTCTAATAGTCTTCTGACTTGTCCATGTGATCTTTAGCAAACTGAAGATGAGCAGCAATGTTCTTTTTGGAGAGCAGTGACTTTCTCCTTGCAACCCTGCTTTGCACACCATTGTTGTTCAGTGTTCTCCTGATGGTGGACTCATGAACATTAGCATTAGCCAATGTGAGAGAGGCCTTCAGTTGCTTAGAAGTTACTCTGGGATCCTTTGTGACCTCGCTGACTATTACACGCCTTGCTCTTGGAGTGATCTTTGTTGGTCGACCTCTCCTGAGGAGGGTAACAGTGGTCCTGAATTTTTTCCTTTTGTACACGATGGTTTTGTAAACTTTTCTTGCCTGATGAGCATCAACAACTCTTTTTCTGAGCTCCTCAGAAATGTCCTTTGTTCATGCCATGATACACTTCCACAAACATGTGTTGTGAAGAGCAGATTTTGATCAGTCCCTGTTATTTAAAAAAAAACAGGGTGCCCATTCACACCTTATTGTCATTCTATTGATTGAAGACAAATGACTCACATTCAAATTAACTGCTAATCCTACTTTTGTCACTCACAAATATGTCACTGGATCATTTACATCAACAAATAAATGAGCAAGTATAATATTTTTGTCTCATTTGTTTAACTGGGTTCTCTTTATCTACTTTAATATAGAAAATTCTAAAGGGTTCACAAACTTTCAAGCACTACTATATATATATATATATATATATATATAGTAATATCAGACTATTATGACCACCCAGTTTTTGACAATGGACACAATCTGACTGATGTCCAAAAGGGCATGGCAATATGGTACTGGGTGAAGTTTGGGAGGTTCTAGAGTCACTGCAGTGAAGATATTCTGAGAATGGACTTCTTGTACATTGAATGCCACCCAGCACCATAACAGTGGTGCCCCATGTGCCATTGATGTGAGAGGGGAACGACAATTCTAAGGAGTGATACAGGGTAAATTGATGAACCACAGTGGGCCACTTAACCTCTATAAAAAACACGGGAGCAACAAGGAAAGTGTCAGGCAGTACCGCTGAACAAACACTCTGAGCAAAGAGTAGTTATTCCCACTGTTCGGTAGGTGATCATAATATTTTGATATGACTGTATATATTAAAGCATAAGTTGCTTTATGCACATTTCATTGTACAATTCCAATGATGCATGTGCTCATGCAGTTTTGTATGCTAAATTTAATGTTATGAAGCTCTGAAGAGTTGAATTAGTATAATGCATTTCGTTGTTACATAAGTCCTACTTTGAGAGATTAAATCATTCTGTAGTGACCCGGTATGCCCTTTATTTACTACACGAGACCTGGCACCATTTCCCACGATAACACAAGTGATTCCCTTCAGCACAAAACATTACCTGGATGTCACAATTCCATTTCTGTTTCAGTTTGTGTTTATTCATTTACACAGAAAAGTGTGTTTTATGACACAGTGTGAATATGATTACAGAGAATTGAAAAAAACTTTTATATCAATCTGCATCACTGCATGCTCTCTTGTAATTAGTGATCTGAGGTGCTGATTGAGAAAAACAACACCTGCATTAGTCAGAGTTATTGTCTATCTCTATTATCTTTTTCTGTGCTCATGATTAATTGTAGTAGATTGTCTGCTTAATGCTGAAAATGTAAATTTAACTTTGCAGCTCTTTTTTTCTCCACATAGAATTGTATCTTTATAATATATTCCTTAATCTGGTTAAATAGAGATTTTATATTAATTTGAATGACACAAATACAATTATTTTATTTTATTTTTCCTGGTTAAACAGTTTTCTCATTTTCACTTTCATTAAATTGATATACAACCTCAAACCAGAAAACATTGAGACAGTATGGACAATACAAATAAAAAACATGTTTCTTACATTTACTTTGAGTTTATTTCAATGCAGACAGTATGAACCCAAGATATTTCATGTTTTTTCATGGTCAACTTCATTTCATTTGTTAATACACATCCAGTCCTGCATTTTAGGCCTCCAACACTTCCCAACAAAAAAGTACCCAGCATTTTCTTCCCTTCAAAGTAGTTTTGTTCATGTCCATTTACATTGTTTATTAGCACCAAAACAGTACATTAGATTTTTCCAATCTTTCTTTACTTTACAATTAAGACTGTACCATTAACTCAACTCAACTCAACTCAACTTTATTTATATAGCACTTTAAAGCCCACATGAGCTCAGCCAAAGTGCTGCACAGATGGGAAAACAATCTAAAAATCTATCAAAAACACAGTAAAAGCTACAACTCAGCAAAAGTAATAGAAATAGAAAAACCTTAAAAACTACTAAAATACTACTAAAATAAGATAAAATAAAATAAATAAAAGGCTCACGCTGGGTTGAAAGCCAAAGAATAAAAATTAGTTTTAAGACGAGCTTTAAAAATGTACAGTGATGAGGCCTGTCTAATATGTATCGGAAGATTATTCCATAATTTCGGTGCAGCAGTAGAGAAAGCTCGATCCCCTCTGAGTTTACGCTTTGCCCTCGGCACCTTCAGGAGCAGCTGATCCGCTGACCTGAGGCACCGAGTGGGAGCGTGTGGATGGAGCAGCTCAGAGAGGTAAGGTAGGACAAGTCCATTTAATGATTTAAAAACAAATAAAATAATCTTAAAATTAATTCTGAAATGTATTAAGACATATGATAGATCCCATCGCTATCTGTCGTGTCTTGAACCTCATTCAAAAAGCAGTTCATGTGGAATCAGGGGCGTAGCAGCAAATTCGGGGCCCTGTACACTCTCAATGTCAGTGGGCCCCTATAAATGCCAGTAAACGAGGCACATGAGCAAAAAAGGGGGGTATTTATTTAAATAAAAAAGCATAAATAAGGTTTTAAGCTACAAACAGATCAGATTATGTTGATGTAGCTATTTACATGTTGATATATGCGGCAGAAATATTGCTGGGTGGATCATTTATTAAGTCTCAGCACAGAGTTTCACTTTTAGCTCTGCTGTGTTAGTAGACAATAGGCTATAACACATGCACTGAACCAAAAGACTAACTTACTTTAAACTTAAGGTAAACAACTCGCATTTAGGCAACAATTCTACCAGTCAACAGTGCTCTCTCTCTCTCTCTCGCTCTCTCGCTCTCTCTCTCTTTCTCTCTCTCTCCTCAACATACCAACGTAAGGGGGGGGTCGGAGGGGGGAGCTCACCCTTGAATACTTGAACAACGATCTAATCTTACGTTGTCTCTACTCATGTCTAACCTCAGGCTCATCTTCACAAGAGCTGCCAGGACTGGCCACTGCTGCTCCTGCTGCTCCAGCTGCACCAGAGCCACTGTTTGTTTCTGAAACTGGTTAAAGTTGATAACTAACGTTAGCGGCTCATAATTGTCTTTATACTTACAGCCACAAGCAGCCTGGTTGGCAACTAACTAAACTAACAAGTTCACGTGAGCCTACAAAAATCAGCCGCAGCTGTCTGGAGTGGACTACTTTAACCTTTAATTGGACTTTGCATAACAAGCAAACTCGGTTTACCTTTGGGAAAGAAAGCCGTCAACAGCTGTCTCCCCACATTCTGCCTTCTTTCTTTTTCCTCCCTTTCTTTCTTCTTTTGAAATCCTGATTTCTGCTTTTTGGGCAGCATGTTGTGTAGCACCCAGGTCATTAAATCTAGGCTCACTGACATTACACTTGTCGCTAGTCGCTGTTGGGCGGACTAAACCATTTTGGGCCTCCAAAAGGGGGCCCCAAGAATGTCCAATATGTTGAGAGAACTGTGACTAAAGTTCATTCCCTCAGTTGAAATTATCAATATATTTGAAATATGAATGAATAAATAATTAATTTGAGGGCCCAATTCATTCGAAATAAAAACAACCAAAAAAATTATAATTCAGGATTTTTAAGGGCCCCTCTTCCTACTCGGGCCCTAGGTAGTCAGGTCCACTTTTCCCCCCACTACCACGCTCATGTGTGGAATTGCTTCCGCATGGAATGGCAGAACTGCATTTTTATAGGTTATATGGGCAGATATATTGTTTTAGTTTTTGTGATGCCACAAACACATTGACTTCAATATAGTTTCTCTACTGTCTATAAACTGC
>BRDA01064312.1:6910-17191 GCA_036984385.1 Crenuchus spilurus
ATATATATATATATATATATATATATATATATATATATATATATATATATATATATATATTAACTGAAATATATTTTAGATATATTTGTGAGAGGAGCTTAAATAAGCAGAGACATGTTTTTCAGAACGAGGATGCACATTTTTTTCCCGCCAAATGACACGATCTGTCATTCATATGATAATGCCATGGTAATTACGGACATTCCACTGGTGGACTCGTGGCCATGGAATGTGTGGAATGTGAACCTGAACAAAGACCTCTCACCTGAGTGCTCACATCTCATAAATATTCAGTGTAGGAACCATTGAATGAGTGAAACAGAGTGTCATGTCACATTAGTTAAGAAATAAAAGCACATACAATGTCTAAAACTGTAATGAGCAGTGCGTAGCCAACACCTCTGTTTATTCAGTTCTGAGCTCAAAAGTCTTTTTTTCACAATAGTACAATTATAATTGAATCACTAATTTCTTGGGGGGAAATAGTGCCAATATTATCATAAAGAAAACTGTTGGAATCAGGCAGTGTCATAGAAACACATGGAAATGGGCAGAGCTACACAACACCCAGTCAGCAGGGGTGCAGACCCATGGACGCTTCAGTTTTTAGACATGATGTTTTGTCCATTCTTTCTACAGTCATTGATTGTAATGAGTGTAAATGTTCATCAGCAGGTTTTTATGGTCTATAAATAAAATCGATGTCATAAACTAACAACAGAGTTGCACTCGTAGTGGTCTGCCACCCTTGGATAGTGCCCCCATTATTAGGCAGTGGTCTGTTTCCCAAAAACCTATATACAGTACTGTTGATATTTAGACAGAAATCTAAGATTTTTTTTTTTAGTTTATGCTCTTTGTCTGTCAGATACTTGTGAGTATGTCAGTGCGCGTCCCATCCTCTGCATGAAGTGTCTCCTCTGCAATAACACATTATAATAAAGTCACCAGCCTATTAGTGGTCATTTCATTTGTTCAGTCAGGTGTGTAAGAGCAGAGAACGTGCACGATCGTCCCTCAGCTCTGAGCTTTATCAGAACAGTCCTGACTATTACAGAAAACACTGACAGACCAAGCTGTGTGACATACAGCAAAGAAACAAAGACGAGAAACAACATTTTCTTAAACTGATGATGAGCTCTGGAAATCACACCCTCACAAACAAAGCGAGGCAGCGTGAGGGATAACAGAAGAGAGATAAAGGGATTACTCAGCAGGAAAAACCAAAAGAGAGAAAGAGATACAATACAAACAAAGATGGAGTGAAAGAAAAGCGCAAGAAAATGAGGCATTCAATTGTCCGTGCAATTGGTGCATTTAAGAGAGCCTGTGGATGGGTATACAGGTATATAAAAACATTTTAACTCCTTAAATTGCCATTTATTTTATGTGTGGACTCATATACACAGTCATATCAGAATATGATGACCAGCCCTGGTCTGGAGTGAACTCAGGCTATGATGTCACAGATGCTATGTGACAGTGTTTACTGCAGGTATAAATAAGTGAGAACACCAGTCAGCTGTAGCAGAGTGAACAATCATCTTCATGGGTAAAGGACGTGATGTGACTGATGTTTAAAAGAGCTGATAATAAGGTACCAGGTGAAGCATGGTGGTGGTAGCATCTCAGAAACCAAAACTTTGAGAGATGTTCTAAAGCCACTGTAGTGAAGGTGTACTGAGAATGCACTTCTTAGACACTGAGTACCTCAAAACAGCATAAAAGTGGTGCCCCGTGGGCCACTGATACAAGAAGGGTGTATATATATATATATTTGGCTCCCTAGCTCGGTGGTCTGACCTTGACTGCCCTGCCAAGACATTCTCCTGCAGGGGTTGCTAAGCTGTTGCTATGGACCTGCTATCCTATCTTTTTCTCCAGATAAGGGGCTGATCTGTTGGGCACCTGGAAGCTGTTCAAGGCTATATGGCTGCTGTGCTCATTGCATGACAACAGACTCTCTGACTGCTGACGGAGCAAACAAGCTGTCGTCCCCTGCGCCCCCAACTACCCGTTAACCCATTCCACCCAACCGCCTCTGACGGTTTACTCCAAGGCGGGGCATGACGGCTCCGTTGCGAAGCGCTCTGTCACTGCTGGACTCCGTCTGCCGATGCTGGTCTATCTCCATTCTTTCCCCACCTTCCCCACCCTGTCTTACCCCCACCACTTGTTATGTCTTGTCGTTGTGCTTAGGCGTAATAGGTGACTTTTTTCCCACTAGGGCTCCCTGACTGTGTCCCACTTAGGGTGCAGTCCGGGGGTTGAGGGGGGTTTTATTTTTATCACCTCCCCCTCCCTCCCCATTTGTGTTCCACTGTTTTTCTTCTGACTGATGATAATTTAGCTGTGAATCAGTTTATAGACCAAAATGTGTCTAAACTTTGGACACAAAGCTGCACCTTTGTCAGATATAACAGCTGAACACACTCGTGACATTCTTTCTACAACAGACATCAAACATTCTTCACAAATCTGCTGCAGAACGTCACATAAATGTTGGCACTTGTAGGTTTGCTTTGCTTTTCACTTCATCCCAAATCAGCTGGATGGGGTTTAAGTCTGGAGACTGTGCTCCACTCCATGTTTTCAAGCTGACCATCTTGTTGTTGTTTCCTGAGGTAGTTCTGGCAGAGCTTGGACTGATGTTTTGGGTCATTATCTTACTGTAAGAGGCGCATACCAGACACGTTCTAAAACCTTTGACTGGTAGTGTATATACTACAGAGAGAGAGAGAGAGGATTGTCGACTGAACACCATGATGCCCTGTTAATGCCGCTCCCTAAGGCGCTCCAGCTGGTGTGATTATGAGCCTCCAGCCATGCCTGGTCAGGGAAGCCCTGACACTGGAGATTTCAACTTATATAACCTCCTGGGGTGGCTCAGTTGTGCCTCTTTGTCGCTCCCTTCTATGTCCGCTGTCTGTATACTGTCAGAAACAAGTACCATCACACCCATTTATTTATTTATTTACTTATGTATTTATTAATAAAAACAAGAAGAGCAAAGGAAGTACTTAAAGACTTAAATGGCAGCTCATTAGTTGAGGAAGGGCCGTGTCGTGTAGCTCACAACGTGGACAGTGACTAAGTACACCGTAGACATTTGTAATGAAGTAGATGTACATTTTCAGGCTCAAAGCTGCAGCTGAAAGGACTTGGTTCTCTTTAGTGAGCCTTTAGACTGTCTCAGCATCTTCTGTCACTGACTGGGTACAAACCCAGGCCTGGCACAATTTATGAC
Organism: Crenuchus spilurus; assembly: GCA_036984385.1. Classification (NCBI taxonomy): domain Eukaryota; kingdom Metazoa; phylum Chordata; class Actinopteri; order Characiformes; family Crenuchidae; genus Crenuchus; species Crenuchus spilurus. Next base: position 10,158 of record BRDA01064312.1, read on the forward strand.
ATAAATAAAAGGGGCATCAGTGGTCTGGCACCCCTGAGCATCGGTCCATTCTGTCCTGACCTTAAGAGCAGAGGGACCCCTTCAGTCAGCAGTGTTGTTGTCAGGTGACTGGTCCTCCTGCACTGGTGTGCAGTTTCTATCATTTCTTGCTGATAAACCAGCACATTCAGCCATGCCACTGTATCACCAGCTCCATTTAAACCATTTCCTTTTTTAATCTCTGCATTATAAATGCCAGATTCCTTTTATATCAACATATCATGATGAATACATCACCAAACGTGATAAAATGGACTTGATTTGAATAGAAATCTCACTCATTACTGTAAAAACATTTTAGATTAAGTGTCAGATTTGTCTCACATCAGCTTTGTCTTCATTGCTTCCTCTTGCTTGGTTATTTTCTGTGCACTAGAAGGTACAGTTGTGCTTTAAAGTTTGTGAACCCTTTTCAGTATTTATGCATAAATATAAAAAAGACAAAATATTTGACTTGATCTTTTTTTTTTCACATCTGTGAGTTCCAAAAGTATCTGAATCTTAAGGATTAACATCATTAGAATCAGGTGTTTTCAGTCAATGTGATGACAATCAGGTGTGAGTGGCACCTGTTTTATTTAAAGAACAGAGATCTATCAAAGTCTGCTCTTCACAACATGTTTGTAGAAGTGTATCAGCACAAAGGAGATTTGTGAGGATCAGAAAAAGAGATGTTGATGCTCATCAGACTGGAAAAGGTCACAAAACCATCTCTAAAGAGTTTGGACTCCACCAATCCACAGTCAGACAGATTGTGTACAAATGGAGGAACTTCAAGACCACTGTTACCTCCTCAGGAGTGTCGACCAACAAAGGTCACTCCAAGAGCAAGGCGTGTAATAGACAGCGAGGTCACAAAGGACCCCAGGGTGTCTTCATGAGTCCACCATCAGAACACTGAACAACAATGGATGTCAAGCATTGGAGGCATCTCCAAAAAGAACATTGCTGCCCATCTGCAGTAGACACAGAAGATACTGTGATCAGAGGATCATGAGTTCAAATGAGACCAAAATACATATTTTTGGTTTATATGAGAATTGTTATGTTTGGATTATCGTAAGTTTGAGTCTTGGTCATGCTGCTTGACATCGTCAGCAGGGGCCTGAGAATCGACCATCCTCTCTCTGCGTGGGAAGATGGCACTCTCTCCCTATCACTATTAAATATCAGCTGGCTCAGGTGTATGTTAGCTGATGTATCAGAGCTGGGGATCCTGCGCGTTCCTCCGAGTATCATGGTTGGTCAGCGATGATGTATCAGCAGCAGCTCAAAAAGAGTCAGTGACTTCACCCTCCTAGAGTCAGGAACATTACAAGTGATTGGGAGTCCTATCGGATGACTCGGATGACGCCAGCAAGTGGCATGGACTGTATTCAGTGATGGATGGTATCCAGAATCAATCGTGGCCACTCCTATTACAGCAGAGTGCTCGGTACCATGCACTGGAATCACCATTCCCCTCTGGCATCAACAGTCTGTGGGGCACCACTGTTATGCCATTGGGAGGCATTCAATGTACAAGAAGTCCATTTTCAGTAAACTTCAGTGAAGTTAGTGTTGTCTGAGGTGGTACCACCCTTCACCCGGTACCCTGTTATCATGCCCTTATGGACATCAGTCACATCACATCCTTTGCTCATGATGAAAAAAATGTATACCAACGGTGAAGCATGGTGGTGGTAGTATTATGGTTTCAGCCTGCTATGTAGCACCTGTATAAGTACAGATTGCCATCATTGATGGAATAATACATTCTGAATCAATACCAGCAAATTCCAAATTTCAGGAAAATTTCAGGACATCCGAAGAAGCATAAAGATGATGTTTTGGAATGATCAAGTCAAAGTCCTGATCTTAATCCAATAGAAATGTTGTGGAAGGACCTGAAGCAAGTGGATTCCTCCAAGCTGATGTGTTGGACTGCTCAACAATTACCGGAAATGTTTAGTTTAGTTTATTGTAAAGTTCACATATTTTAGCCACTTAGACATGTAGTACTGGATCATTTTCCTCAAAAATTAAATGACCGATGACTAATACTGTAGTCTCATTTCTTTGATTTGGTTCTCTTCATCTACTTTTCGGTCTTGTGTGATGAAGTTTTTGCAGAAAAATAGAAAACTAAGAGTTCACAAATGTGCAAGCGTGAGCGTATGTGGTGTATCATCTACTGTATGTCCGTCTTTAATGAGGTTGTGTTGTTTTTTTGGCTACAGGAGTGCACAATCTGCTCATCTTGCTGTGTGTTTGGTGTGAGGTTGGCCTGGGTTCCACTCGGCTGCGCCTGTCACATGTGATTTATGAGTGCCACTCTTTGTCGTCACTCTGGCGAGCTGCTGCTGCCTCCTTTGACACCACAATCACCCTCCCATGTTCTACAATCTGATTTGCTGTGTTTTAGAATAAAAAAATAACACGGCCGACTTGACGCTTCTCCTAATTGAAACATTTTGGTATGCAGGACAAAGTCAGAGCCGTCTTGTCTGTGACCTGCAGAGTTAAAGGTATAAAGAGCCGTGCTGGTGTGCATGTATGTGCTCAACTGAATTCATATCTTCATCCATCATCTGCTGCAGGGGAAAACCATGATTCACTGAGACTATTCTGATGGTGTTTCTGTCAGAGATTCTTGCAAGTCTTTGTTGCAGGAAAATAAATTGCGAAGACGTTTGCACTGATGTACACAATGGTAATGATGCTCTGGTGAAGCTCAAAGACTCAACAACTGAGTTAATTTCCAAGTCAACCACTCTGGGATGTGTTTCCCAAATAATGACCGAGGCTAACGTGATACGATTTGGTGTTAAACTAATGTCCGTACCTTTGGTACCTTGTTAGTACCGGTCACATCTCAGCTGGGCAATGTTCCTCCCAGGCAGCAGAGGTCGCTGTTGCCAGATTGTTGACGTTCCCACACTCCTGCTGTTCATTGTGACTAATTTGGGATGCTATGTAAGCCCGTTTTTATGCTCTCTTGTTGCAAGGTCTTGTTTCAGTTTCTTTGTCTGAACATGGCTGTTTATTGGATCGCCCAGATCAGATTTGCCTGTTGTGAACCATTTTGCCATCTTTGTCTTGGTACATCATTACACCACCACAGTACTCACCGTAGTGTGAACTACAATGTTTCCAGATTTTGGCAGACTTTCCATCTACAATCTTTTAATGCATATTCATGTAAACTCAAAAGCGTGGCTCAGTGGAATAGTTGTGTACAAAAGATGCCTGAATGAAAACGACTGAATTCCTTGAATTGATTGGCAGCGGTTTGAAATCAGAGCATGCATGTTTATTAGGGGTGTGTATCTGTCCAATAAATGATGATCCGATATGTATCTCGATTCATGCGGTACGATACGAATCAGAAACGATTTATTTTAAATTGGACCAATTAAATTGGAGGATTTCGATACAATTCGGTTCAGTATAATCAGGTAGGAATTTACATTAGTTTACATTATGATTCAACATAAGTTATTAGTAAAAATGTGTTTTTGCTGTCAGACAGATGAATGAAACACTAGAGAACTAGTAAAGTTATATTTGACATGTGAAGTCAGAAACAGTAAAATACTGTGGTGTTGGGATGTGGTACCGGTGCTCCAATGTTTTAAACAAGTCCCCAAAACCCTCATTCTCCACCACACAGTAAGGTCTTAAGTCTTTGACAGTGAACCGGGCTACTGAAGCCGTTATTACTTTGGCTCTACCTGAGTTGTGGTCGACTTTTGGCTGAAGACGTCCTGTTTTTCTGTGTTTGTCCTGCCGTGTCTTTGGGCTAACGGTGCTAGCGTCCTCATCACCACTTTCATCATGTCGTCTCACCAAATGTTCTCCGTTCTTCATTTAAAGACCGAACTTCTTCTAAACTTTAGATTATAAGCTCGGCGGAGCGTTGTACAGTATATATGTGCGTCGGACATTTGTCTTTCAAACGTGACTGTGTTGAGTATCACGAGAGAGGGAGGGGAGGGGGGCGGGGGATGGAGGGAGGGAGGGAGGGAGGGAGAGATAAATATTTCATAAATATTTACCTTCATACTGTTTAAAAGTGGCCTCTGTTTTACAGAATGTGTTGGGTTGCCAGTTGGGCTTATTTTGGGCTTGTTGTCATAGAGCTGGTTGCATGTTTCTATTGTGAGATCTGGCAACACTGGCGCCCACCCGATGCTCATTCCCTGGACTCTTTATAAGCCTTCCTCAGTCTCAGTTACTACGCGAAGTATTGCCACTTTCTCAGTGCCTTACCGAGCGTTGTCCTCTTAGATCTGTAGTGTTTTTTGACCCTCAGCCTTCGTCTTCGACCTTGATCATGCCTCAGCCCTTTCTGGTTTGTTTGATCTGTTTCTGTTTTTGATCTTGTCTAGTTCATGCTTTTTCTAAGTATTAGACTTTGTTTTTTTAATCCAGTCTGCTTTCCTGATTTTGACCAGTTTTAGATATAAGTTCCCGGTAGTTAGTATCTGTGTAGATGGAAGAGGTTTTGTTTCTGTGTAGAGAAACAAGCATCCACGTCTGCTGTCTTGTGATTTTACCAAAATTAAAATCCACATCAACCAAACAGATGGTTTAAGACGTTTTGAGACGTCGAATAATTTTGACACAATCGATGGTAATTTTGACGTGGGTGCATCCCCCACCCTCTTCCATTCTTCTGTCTTCTCTTCACTTTATATTTTGGCCGTGTACAGAGCTGCTGCTGGGACGGGTCCGTTTTAATTAAAAACTTGATTGTCCAGGTACCTTTTTTGGTGTTTTCTTTGTTTTATTATGTGAAATCTGGTCAAAATCAATATGAAAACTAAAGTATTTAACATTTAACTTTTCCTTTATTTGGGTCTGCTGTATAATTGTAATGTAATGTTTGATCTGACTTCTCTTTATGACCATGTGCATCCTTTATGTGCTATTTAATCCACTAGTCAAAGACCCTTGAGACCAGTGGTTTGTGCTCAAATTTAAGACATTCTGAGCTGTCTGAAACACTGAAAAGCCAGTAGCTTCTATGACCCCCCACTAGGGCATTGCCCTGGCCCTGCCCTGCCCTGGCCTGGCCTAATGCGGCCCCCTGGACCCCTCGCCTGTACTTTCAGGATTTAAATTTTGGCTCTGTTATCACCCCTGATGGAAACAAACATGGCGGATGACTGACATGTCAGTGCTAGTTGAGTTTTCTGCTCATGAAAAAGAAAAGGACGTCAAAGCAGAACAGCTCACATTATAAACACTCATGCAGCTCCACACGTCCACCTCACTCACCATTTAACCACTTTCACCTTCTCCTGTAGACACTCGAACCTTCAGCTCAGCTCAGCTCTCATTGGTTGACGGTCTTTGTCAGAGTTTGTGAATGTTTGTTGGAACTATGGTCTTTGGAAACACCTGGGATGCTTAACGATGGACGGTATTGTGCAAAGTAGCCACCTCAAAGATTACAACTATGTTCTTTGGGAAGCACTTCCATCATAACAGGGAAAGCACACCCCTGCATGATAGTCCTGCTTCCTTTGCTCTTATGAATATTTTTCTCAATTTACTAATAGTTGACCCAACATAACAGCACTCCGTTCTGTGTAGTGACTCACTGCAGACCTTTTGTCCATCTTCTAATATGCCCTTACTTAAGGAGCATCATAAAAGCTGATGCACTGCACAGTGAACCCTCACACTGTATATCAGCAAAGCCTTCACTCTAGTGCACACCCTAATTCAATTTTAGCACCTGGCACTCCATGCCATGCCTTTTTCATTCAGTCTGGGGCAGAAGGTAGTGATAAATAATACTAAAGCATGGGCTGAAACACTGAGTTCATATACCTGCACACTAATTATCAGCTATTTGACTACTCAAGTGCTCTTGTTCACAGGATGCTCCAATTCTGCACACAGGATTAAAGCCGTTTCACGAAACCCAATAAAGAAACATGTTCAACTCTGTAATCATGTTTCTAGGAGCATGTATAACATTACTCACTCATTTCTCTGCATGAATGATGACAAATGAGGCCTAATGCTCAGCCATTAGACAAATGTTTATCCATGTTAAAAAGAAAAACCTGGCAAGAAGCTGAACTTTTTCATACTGTGCTGCTGGACTTTGGTGAGTTTAATGATGAACTGTCATGTATGTTATGTTAATCACACAGCTATGATCAGATCACTGAGATCACTTATAAATGTCTTGAAGTGACTAGCAATAAATTGAGATTTTATATTTGATTATCATGTGCATGTAAACATGATGATTGAGCACGCCGCCATCTTTTACCTTAACAATAAAAGCATTGGTCCATTATGTTGAGTTATGAAGTGTGAGCAACACCTCCATTTGTTTCAATTCAGAAAATCAATATTTTATTATTAAAGAACTGCACCAGTGACACCAGCAGTAGGTCAGACTACTGTAACCGACTGAAGGGCTACAGCAGTAACCATCAGCTACATGCAGTATATACTGTATATAAGTTTATTTATATATATTTGCATTTATTTATTTATATATATATATAAAACACTCCTACTCCTGCTGCGTCCCAGCTCTGCCTTGTCCTTGTAATGTGATTGATTGTTTACATTGCGTGTGCTTTTCTGTCATCACGTGCTTCTGTTTACTTTTTCCATGTGCCTTGTTCTCATCATTTTTCAACCCCCCGCCATGTCATGTCTTGTTAAATCCACAGCCCTGCTGTCTCGTTTATGTCTAATTACATTCTTCATAAAAGCCTTCCCAGTGTTTCAGTCGTTGTCCGTCATTATAGTGTCAACCAGGCTATGTAGTATCACCACGTTTATGTATTGCTACTGCCACAGTCTGTTATAGTTTCAGTTTTTGTCAGTAAAAAATTTTCGATTTCAGCCAAAAAAAAATCCTTTTGGTGCATCCCATATACAGTGTAAATATACAGTGAAGAAAATAAGTATTTGAACACCTGTGAAAATCAGTGTTAATATTTGGTACAGTAGCCTTTACAGAGGTCAAACGTTTCCTGTAG
>BRDA01064321.1:0-2500 GCA_036984385.1 Crenuchus spilurus
CTTATGATGAAAGGCTTGATTGATTACAGAATGATGATTACAGTAAATGGCCTGGAAGATGGTTCCTTCTCTCATCGCCCCCACCCCCCCACCCCCGTTTTTCTCTCTCTCTCTGCCTCTCTCTCTCTCTGCCTCTCTCTCTCTCTCTCTCTCTCTCTCTCTCTTCCTCTCTCCCCCACTTTCTCAACCCATCTGTAGAGTGCCTCTCTTCTCTCCCCTAATGGCACAGCTATTAGCGCTAATGCATTTCAAACATACAGCAGCTGCCACATTCGGATGGAAAGTGCACGTCTTTCTCTCTCTCCCTCTCTCTCTCTCTCAATCTCCACCTCCCTCTCTCTCTCACTCACTTCCTTCACTCCTTGCCTCCACATCACACTCGTCTTCTAACACATCTAATCAAACAGGTTGACGCGCACAAGTAAAGCACTTGGCCCTCCTGCTGACAGCTACAAGTATACAGCTCTGAAAAGTCCACTGGCAATGATCACTTTCACTGGTTTTGTGATTTACAGCATGTGTTTGAGTAAACTGAGCATTTATTTTATGTTGAAACTTGTTCAAAATAATAAAAAGATGCATTGATTTCAGACCTGGAATGTGCTTTGAATAAATATTCACTGGAATAAGCCTGATTTGGTAAGATCTCCACCAGTCTTTCACATTGCTGTAGGGTGACTTTATGTCACTCCTGGAGAAAAAAATCAAGCGCAGTTCTGTTTGAGGACTTATGATCAAATGTCTTACTCTTGATCACATTCTGGATGTTTTCAGTGGGATTTGGGTCGGCTGGGCTGGACATAAGTGGTCTCTTATTTTTTCTGTAGCTGTATGTGTGAACTGTCACAAGTGGAGCTAACATGGTACACATGAAGGTATTTATATCTACAGTGGTTAAAACATTTACTTTCAGTACACAATCCAAAGAATTAACAGAACCTCCCATAAAAGGACAACCACTTTTAGAAAATAGTTGCTGAAGGCTTACAGAAAATCACCGTCATACTCCTGGTTTAGCAGCCAAAAAAAAGTTTACATATGCATGTGTCTGATAGACAGCTCCTCCTATTTGACAAACTTACAATCACATTCTCATTAAATATGCACATGAGAGATCTTAACAGACCAGACACTTAGGCAGTTATTTGAGCTCCTGTATGTGTTGGGAGCTCCCAGCTTTTAGTCCTGTAGTCTTGTGTTTAAGTGAAATACATGCTCACTGTGGTTCAGGTCAGGTGACTTGATCAGTCAAAAATATTCCACATTTTGCCTTGAAAACAGCACAGTTGCTTTAGTAGTGTGTTTCAAGTAATTGTCCTCAAGCAACTTCCATTGTCTTTTTGGATCTGAGCAGTTTATAAATGTCATATTTCACTATGGTGCAGGGCAACCATCATCCCATCTGTCCATTAAGCTTTGTCCTAGAAGGCTATAAGCCTTTATTAACTATAGCCTGGTATTTGTGTTCTTAAGACTGGCTTGTCATACTGGTCATAATGGCATATTTTTCTTCATACAATCTGGCACATGTTCTTGAACTAATATATATATATATGTACAGTGCCTTGCAAAAGTATTCAGCCCCCTTGAACTTTTTCACATTTTGTCACCTTACAACCACAAAATTAAATGTATTTCATTGCGATTTTAAGTGATAGACCAACACAAAGTAGCACATAATTGTGAATGGAATTGGAATGGAATGGGAATGAAAATGATACATTGTTCTCAAAATTTTATTCAAATAAAAATCTTAAAAGTGTGACGTGCAAAAGTATTCAGCCCCCTGTACTCTGATACCCCTAAACAAAATCCAGTGCAATCAATTGCCTTCAGAAGTCACTTAATTAATTAATGGAGTCCAGCTGTGTGTAATTTAGTCTCAGTATAAATACACTAAAATATATATATATATATATATATATCCCCCCCCTCAATTTAAAGCATTCACTCACTTATAACAATATTCATTATCCACAATACAGGTGACAAAATGTGAAAGTTGAAGGGGGCCAAATCCTTTCGCAAGGCACTGTATTTTTTATTGTATGTATATATATATATATATATATATATATATATATATATATATATATATATATATATATTCCCCTCAGTTTAAAGCATTCATTCACTTATAACAATATTCAATATCCACAATACATATATCACAGTATTCACAATAATGTCTTAGTATGTCTTGTATGGCACGTGCTGTGTTAATTTATTTAGTTTACGAAATTTAAATTCAGTGCTGAAGTTTTTGTTGCTTTTAAAAATTTGTTTGAACAATTTAAACTGTCATATTTTATGTTCATTATAAATTTTCATTTCATTTTTTGTTTTACTGTTGATCAGTTTGGCTTATAGATCTTGAAAATCTAAAAGCCAGAAAGTCAAAATTAGAATAAATCATTTTGAGTGTGAGATAATTACTATTCAAACAGTATCAACATTATTAAAAGAGTGTAACATGTAACAATTCATACAAGATAATCCA
>BRDA01064321.1:5000-21777 GCA_036984385.1 Crenuchus spilurus
AAAAGGGAGAGAGAGGGAGTAAGAGACAGGGAGGAAGGGAGCACTAATGGGCGCGGTATAGAGAAAAAGTAGGAACTGATGAAAAAAAAAACAATATTTCAGGAACACAGATGTGTTAATGATATACAGCATCAGTCTGTGTTTTAACTGGAACTGTTGGTGACCCATGATCTCTCCACTCCTACACCTATAAACTGTCTTTAAATATATGATATCAGTTAATTGTTTGTGTTGTTAAAAAAAAAAAAAAAACCTAAATGTTATTTTATTGTTTGTTCCTGTAAATATCACGTTTTGGCAATTTTACACCAGCTTGGCAGTTTGCAGATCAATATAAGTGTCAGGTTGCTATCCAGCCAGGATAAGTATAAATGGTTGGAAAAACCCTTCCATTTAAAGGGTAACAGGTTAACACTGGTATGCGGAGGGAGAGAAGAAGAGAGGGAGAGCGATGGGAAAACAAAAGCACATGAGTGAGAGACAAAGGACAGGTGTTTCTCCTGTGAGACACCAGACGGGGAATTAACTTCCAACAGCTCAGCTGAGGACAAAGAAACATATTTTGTGTGTTTGCGTTTGAAAATGTGACACTTTGTGAATATCTGTTGTTCAGTTGACAGTTAGGATTTAATGTCTTATATGTTTATTTAAATATGTTAATAGATATACTTCTATTTAAATTCATTCATTCAATGCTAATTTCATCTGTTTGTATTTCTTTTTTTTTTATAATTTATTTCTAGGTTTTTGCCAATTTTTATCCCCTTCCCAATGTAGTGGTAGCCAATTAGCCCATCCCCTCTGTTAGGCCTCTCCCCATCACTTTTGCAATGTCCCTGACTCTAGGAGGGTGCAAGCAAGCACAAGCCTCCTCCGCTGCGTGGATTGTAGCCACCGCCTCTTTTCGAACCACCGCTTATACACCATCCATGCATCCATCCATCCTTTCATCCATTATCCCACCTGCCCAGTCCCCCCCCCCCCCACTGGGCACAGGGCAGGTCATTACACTATCCCAACTAAGCCCAGGGGAGGGTGCCAATCCATTGATGGGTGCACACACGCACACACTGGACAATTTTTATAGTACCCAAGCCACCTGACCTCCATGTTTTATTGGACTGTGGGAGGAAATCAGAGACCTCAGAAGAAACCCATCCATCCATCAAATTGATACAAATCCTATTCAATCAACTAAGAAACAACAATGCTAAACATTAATATTTAGAGTGTTACAAATGTAGTTAATTTGTATCTGTGAAAGAGAGATCACACTGTTTGGGTAGATTAAATGTGAATTATTTTGTTGTACTTGGTGTCCCGTTTGCTTCTTTACCCAAACAATTGTAGATGACTTTAATACTAATCATAAATTATATTATTGATCAAATCTGGATTAAATATACCTCAGCCTGTGTGAAAAAGACTGATTACACCATGTGCTGAAAATGTCCAGCATGCAGTTCTTTTCTGCTGATCTTTTTCTGAAAGTAAATTTGTTATGTAGTACTTTTGCACCATGAGCACTTCTCCTGTACTGTGCACTGGGTGAAATAACCAACATCCCATGCTGTGTGAACAAGGATAACTGAGGACTTCAATATCTCACTACAGCGGGAGGATGATGAAGATGGCTGGACGGGCGCTGGCCTCCATTCTGACAGCTGTGGGTATATAATCATGCATGTCGGTCTTTTTGACACCGACTGAGGTATATTTAATCTACATTTCATCACCACATGTTCATTAGTATTGCAGTTATTTACAATCATTTAAATGAAGAAGCAAACAGGACACCTGTATTATCAAGCCACTGGTGTAGATTTCCAGCTTCTTAATTTCTATTAGCTACTGAAATGTAGCCCAGCTCAATAGTATAACATTTAAACCTGCAAAGTCAGCACTATGCAGTAAGTGCTAAATTTATCAAGCTGAACAGAACCAATGTTCTATTACACTTGTCTAAACTCATAACAGTAGAAAGAATACATTTCCTCCCTGTCCATCTACAAAATGAACTTTACAGCAGAAGTTGACAAAATTATGAACTTTTCACTTAATTGAATGTGCTAATTTAAAAGTTGTTTTTCTATAGAGTGATTTTGTGTCAAAAGTTTCACAATAGCAAAAATAATCTGCAAGCAAATCCACAGAAACAAGATTATAAAATATATCTTGTGAATGCAAAAAAGAAAAATATATTAAATATGAATGTAATGTTAACTTCATTACACATTACGTTTGCATTTTGACCATTTTTGGTTTCAACGATTAAATTTTTTTTTTCCACAATTTTTGGTTTCATTGTTTTTGCTTTTTTGCTTTTTCCAGTAAGGTTTCTTGTTTCTGTAATCTCTCTTTGTTTTTTTTTTTTTTTTTTTTTTTTTTTTAGTTTTGGAACACTCCAAAGAAGGTGGCGTTAGCCTTGAATTTCCATTTGTTACTGATTTTGGATTGACAGCAGCTTTGAGTCTGCCTCTGGGACAGAGCCACGCCCAGCACACCTGCTTCCCAGCGTTTTCAAACATGGCGGAATGCATTGTTTCTAATTCACAGCAGCAGCTAAACTGGAATTTGCCATTAAAGTTTTTACAAAGGTTATAATTAATTTCTAAATGGTCTGTAGATATTGCAGATATTCACATTTCTTCCTCACATCAGTGTTTTCTCTCCATCCAGTTCCCTAAAATTTTAAAAAGTTCACGCTGGTGAAGTGTGCTCAATATTAACCATCATGCTTAATGTAGGCATTATTTGAGCAGCGGCTCATTCACAACAGAACAGAACAAAACTTGCAGATTTATTTTTTGCTATTGTTTCCCTATGACACATAAATCATTCCATAGCATTTCTCCTATTGGAGCATTCATCATGAACTGTAAATGTAAAGAATAGCTGCTGTGCTCATATGATTGTATGCGGCCAAATAAAGAGATTCTGATTCTGATGTAGAAAATAGTAAAAAAGAGCATGGATAGTTGAATTAACAATTGTGACAGTCAGTAAAACCCCTTTAATTAAAACTATTCTCTTTAATTTTGACAATATAAATCTAGATTGGTGATATTACCTGATTTTAAAGTTGGTATTGTAACAACATGATCAGATTTGTTGAGCCTTATTATGATTGTGTGACTGTAAGCTTATACTCCATGTGTGCATGGATGAAAATCTCTTGGGAAGAGATACTTGGGGTCGATTGCTGCCTACCCAAATCTGTTTGTGTGTGTGTGTGTGTGGAGGTGGGGGGATGATAGGCAGCTCTCCTCCCTCCCTCCCTCCTTGCATGCTCTGAGTGTGGTGGCTAAGCAGGCATGAACAGTGATGGGCTCTCTCAGTGAGGAGGTCTCATAATTATTAGTTTTAGAGTCTTTTCTCAAATATCCCCTGGGAGTCACGGGGTTAAAATTCCATTTGTAGGAAGTGTAGCATGACAGCAAGCAGCGTTTCCCTGGAGACAGCCTACACCGTACAGCGGAATGTGCGTGTGTGTTGCATTTATCTCTGCACGTTTGTGTGATGTGGGGGTCTTTGTATAGATCTGTGGGTTTGCGGCTGTGTATAGTGACTATAGTATGGAATATTGGAGGGTTTGTTCCAGCATTAGTCCTTGTGATGAGGTAGTCAATATATGACACTGTATCTGCTCTTGAAAAGGTCACATTGCAGGAAATGTCACTTATCAACTCTCGATGTCAGTATTTATTTTTCCACACCATGTCACTTACTGTGATATATATTCTAAAGTTCATCAAAAACTGTTGTTCTGTTTGTTACGCAGACGTGATTTTGAAAGGGCATCACATAACACTCCAACATAGCTTGAAACAGAAGTGTAATATTGTTTCACTATACTATTGATTTACATCATTTTTCACATTTGCTGTGGAAATTGACCTACTCACATTCCACTTACAAACACTTCACTTGAGGCTGGTGTTCATAACACCTCATGATACATACAGAAGACCATGAGTATAAGCCTACATAAGCATTTAAGGTTTATTCCAATGCAGGTTACATTTGCCATTTTTGATCAAAGTTGACAAAAATATCCTTTATGATCGATAACACCTACAGTGATAAGTCTTTATAATGGTTTATACTGTAGGCATATGAATACCAGCCTAAACTGATTTCAAGGTTGGCTTTACATTACAGTGACAAAACTATTCCATTCAACCCAAATATTCACTCTTGACCAACACAACAATACATATGTGTATTAACCGCTTAAATAACCTGGACCCACCAACTGTTCCAGCATCTATTTCTTACACTCATAACCTCAGAACACTCTTATTTTTTAAAAGATGAACATAAAAGGAAGGTGTCACATAAAAGCTGAAACCCTCTTCTCTTCTGCCTGTTTTGAGCTGCCAATTAACCTCTCAGTGCAGATCCAAGTATAGATTCATTTTCAAAGAACAACTACAGTTTAACAGTGTTTATCTTAATTGGTACACAGGGCTGGAGAAAACTCTACTCTGCTTATGTTTAAAATAACTGCATATTTTGTATGGCATGAGAAAGCAAATAAGGAACACAACTGCTGTGATTTTAAGTGACTGTTTTATGTCAAAATGTGAAGTTATCTTGCATGCTAAGCTAGTTTTAAAGGCTACGTTTTTGAGGGAGCTTCATATGGTAAACAGTAAGGACAAGAAAGACAGGGTGTGTTTAGATTTCTGGACAGTAGTCATGTGTAGACGTCTGAAGATTGTTGTACTAGCTCTGAGAAATTTGAGACGTTTTTTATTGAGTGGTGAGAATATTTGATATCATCAACTAATTAATACTGATTAGCCAAAACGTAACCGTATGCAGCCACTAGTTTTGACACAAATGGGAGTTGTGAGATTAACCTAAATAAAGTCCCTTTCATGCTGTGCAGCCTAAAAAAATATTGAACAAAATATCTAAAAGTGCCTACATTTTTTTTGTATTCAGCAGTTAATTAAATATATTATTTTAAAAAATCTGGTGGGAAATAACAGAGATAGCACACTAAAAGTAATTATTAATATTATTTGCTTGATTACACAACAAAACATGAAATACAATAATAAATAAAAAATAAATATAATCTGAAATTAATAAAACATTCTAAAATCTAGACTACTTACTTGATCAAAATCTGAGTATGACCAATGTCTTACTGAACTGAATGGGATTTTCATTAGCATATTGTAAACATTTACTACAAAAGAATACATTTGAAGGTGAAGCATCAATATCATACACAGTTCACTGGGCTTTAAAATGGATGCTGCTACCAGGTATTTAAACTAAAATAATAATAATAAAAAAACATGATTGCTCCTATCAGCTTAGAGACTGCATTCATGAGTCATTCATTTCATTGCACATACTCCAGGCCACTGCATAGTGACTGTGACAGCAAATTAGAAAATAAATAACAAACACAAATTTACCTTGATGCTGTCCTGCCATGGGTACTCCATCTGTATCTGCTCTGCCTCTCTGGCCAATCTCTGTAGGACATAAAACATATTAGAAATTAGGGATCAGGGATCACGGGGTAACAGAAGGTGACCTGTATGAACTATCTGTAATGACATCTATTTGCCATTCACCAGATAAATGTAGCAAAGCTCTGATTGGTTTTCATATTGCAGTACTTGGAAGAACATTATGGAGGAAAAATCTATGACTTTAAGTCTGTCTGTGTACAGAATTTGAAATTGAATAAGCCAGATTCAGGGGAACACAGACAAATGATTCAACTACAGCATGTGGCCAAGTGGTCTTTATTAGCACAAGTAAATATTCCAGTTCTGTGGCAAATTGATACAGCTACACTGTGTTCAAATAC
This sequence comes from Crenuchus spilurus, assembly GCA_036984385.1. Taxonomy (NCBI): domain Eukaryota; kingdom Metazoa; phylum Chordata; class Actinopteri; order Characiformes; family Crenuchidae; genus Crenuchus; species Crenuchus spilurus. Next base: position 10,837 of record BRDA01064321.1, read on the forward strand.
ACCATTTGAGATCGCTCTTATTTACTCCCTGCAACAAGGCTCTACAAGAGATCTCCTTACTACAGAGACAGTACTGATCTCCTGCTGTCTGAACTGTGCTAAATCACATCATATCATAATATTCTTCTGTGGAAACACTGCTATATATCATCTAATACATTTTCACTATGCACTTTACACTGTAAATATTGAAGACTAACACTACTTGTTTGATTAATACTCACTGAGAACTAACTCACATCTGTAAATAAAGCTGACACTAATTATTATATTCATACTCATTGATACCTACTGCAATTTCCTTTGGGATCAATAAAGTTCCATCCATCCATCCATCCACCCATCCATCCATCCATCAGAATGTTTTTCTTTTGCCATAACAAGCCTTGTAATTTATGTTTTTACACCTTCCTGATATTTGAAAGACCAGTTTATTGTTAATACTTGTTGAAAAGAGTGTGAAAAGACCTTTATAGTTAAAGTATATTTGCTATAAAAATGACATCAATATTTGAAAGAAAAATAGTTCATTTTGATCTAAATATAATTTAATTTACTCACACAAACCTGCAGTTGCTGGGACACAACAATCAATGTCAACAGCACAGAAACAGAAGTCAGTGATACATAATATACTGACACATAAGCACACAGAGATTATAAGAGTATCTTTTATGCATAATTAATGAGCATGTAGTGAAGAGACGAGTCTTCATTACTGAAGAAAAGACAAAATTCAGCACTGAGGAAGCCAGGGCAACTTCAAAACAGGTGGTTCATTTGTTATGGCTCGCTCCTTTCTCGTGTCCTGTTCATAATTCTCTCAGCGAGGAGTGTCTGGGCTCTGTCCAGACTCACCCACTCACACCTGCCCCCTTGTCACCTACCTGTGAGGGAGCAGGGCGCTAACTCCCACTCACTAGCATGTGCCCAGGCAGCGTTCCAACAGCCACCTGCTATCCCCTCCTCGCTTTGTGCTCGCTAATCAAAGCGCGCTGTGCGACAGACACTTATACTCTGAGAACAAGTCGCCTGAATGAGGCCTTCATGATGCTAATTGCACACAGATATATACACTGGGTCCCAGAGATATATGCTAGTTTTTTTTTTGTCTGCAGCTTCAATGCAGTCCAGCATGTTTGTTTATGCACAAATATATTTGGGAACGTTACGGAAATAGCTGGCAAGCGAACGTTCCAGCGAGCTGGGCTAATTTAAGGGCAGCTACATTTTAATGGTGTAGCCATTAGGAGTAATGTGCATTTCAAACGACTTCCCGCTCCCGTGGGCCAATTCAAACTGTATTAAAAACGCACTGCCTCATGTGAGATTGTTCCCAACACCCCAAGGGCATTGATCACATTTTTGGCATTTTGGAGACGCTATAACATGGAAAGAAGACGCACAGATTTGACCAGCCTGTGCCAACCAATGATGCTGAATTCTGTTCCCTCAAAGCCAGCTCGGAAACATTTCTCATAATAAAAAGATCTGAATCTAATACTTTGCTCTGAGATCACAAATATGACAAACTTTACTTTGAAAAGTTGACAACAGAAGTCGTTTTAAATTGGAAATTGCTAAATGGCCAAACTCATTACTTCCTGGTTTTGCACAAGTAGAGATGATGCCCAAGCTCACTGTATGGAAAAGGCAGGAGTATATAGTATGTCTCCAGCCAAATAAGGAAAGATTGCCTGTCTTGATTAACATTATCATTAACCTTTCAACCTTTAACTATTTAACAGTCTCAATCTACATGCCCAAATCTTAGGATTAGAGCAACTACTTGAAATAAATGAAATGGCATTTCCTGTTAAATAACACATGCATATGTTATTGCTTTTTATTTTTTGTTCCAGAAGCCATTTTTTCAGATATCACAGCACTAAAGGGACTTTATAGTGGTTTGTTGTGCAAGTTAAAGAGGTCACCCTTCAGCAGGACACAAGGTGCTCTGGCTTTTTTTGGGACTTATTTAAACATCAGAAAAGGATTCCAACAAAAAAATCAATGTTTCAACATTTTCTCCAATGTTAGTTTAGTATTTTGTTCCAATATAAGAAAGTGAATGTGAGGAATAGACATCAGACCTCCCAATAGGATTAAATTAATGGTACATGGCAAAGTTACCTAGGACAACTTACAGAAGCTTTGTTGTGTACTTGGAAGACGTACCTGTGTGCTAGTTCAAATGAGCCAGTAATATCCCATTTCAGATTCAAATTCAGATTGTTCAAACCAAAAAAAGATCTTTATCTATCATTCAGCTCTGAAATTATGGACAAACATTGAATGTAACAGACTGTTTTTCCCCCTTCCAAATGCAGTAGTGGCCAATTAACCCATCCTATCCACTAGGGGCTCTCCCCATCACTTTGCAATGTCCCTGACTCTAGAAGGCTGAAGACAAGCACAAGCCTAAACCAAAAGTATTTTCTACACAATGCTGATCACAGATTCAATTTATTTTCTGAATTTAACACAATAAAAAAATAAACATGCAATACTTAATGTAACTTTTTCTCTTCATCATTAATACATGCAGTTTAACCAGGGGCCCGCAAACTTTTGCACATTCACCATAGATACCTTTGATAGCTTAGCTATAATGGTGCATATGATATAGTTATCCTGGCAGCCACAGTTTTATGACATTTACACAACAGTCAGTAACACTAAAGTCTCTGCAAACACAAAGTACTACACAAACACAATGTTGCGTTGTGAGAACATTCTCACAATGTTCACTTTAGTTACAATGTTTAAATGTACTTCCTCAGAACGTTCTGACAATGTTGCCAAACAACATTCTATGTTCATTCTGACAGCTTCTTAACAATGTTATACAGCACCACTGTATCACACTGGTAAAAAATACATGTATTGTGGTTTGAATGTTGCAGCAACATTGTAAGAAAGGAAGCAACTAACTGTCATAGCCATCTATCTCCTGTCTGTTTACATGCTCCACGTGTCCTTGTTTACATCCATGTCCACGTCTCCACCCTTGTCTTGCCCCGTCATGTTCTCCATCACTGTCTTCACCTGGTCCTTGTTTTTACAGCCCTTTACACTTGTTATTGTCTCTGATTGTTGTGCTTTAAGAATCTGTCTCATTTCACAGTCTCTAGTCAGTCATTGATGTCTCTCCACCGTGTTGTTGTCACTACCCTGAGTCTATGTCATTACTTTCCATGTTTAAGTCTGGTTACCTGTCACAGTCAAGAGGTTTTGTTAATAAACTACACATTGCACCTGCATCTGCCTCTGACAATGCTATACATTTGCTGGGATGATTTGTTTCTTCAGCTCGGTCTGATACAGTTCACATTTATTAGAGCAGTGATTCTCCGTCTTGGGTTTCCTCCAGCCTTTCCTACCTGACTCAGTTCACACAGGATGTGACAATTATGGTGAACTGAGTCATGTGTGGAGAAAGTTAACTACTGAATTGTATTTGTGCAAAATTGGAGACTGCTATAGACACACTAGACAAACAATTGGCAGTGATCAGACTCTGAACTGGCTCGGTATGTAATCATCCAAATTAGAACTCAAAAGATCTACTCGGCAGCTATTTTTGGACAGGATGCGGATACTTCATAAGCAAACATCAGAAGTGTGGAAAAAGTGAGATTCAACCGCCTGTCTAAGTACACATTTTTGAACATGACTTGGCATAAGCATTGTAAAAACTTCAGCATATGAAGCTATATTTAGCTCTGTTCTGAGTGGAGATATAAACTCCCACAGACCCTGCTGACAGGCACTACATGCTGAACCTGATGAAATTCTTCTCTTCAGAAAAAGAGCTGGAATTTCAGAGTAAGTAAATGCCTGCTGCTCAGTGTTAATGTGGGGTCAAACTCATTTAAAGCTAGGACTATTAGGAGTAATGCATTTTTTAAGCTGACATTTAGACATCATTAGACTATTGATTCTTGTCCAGTAAGCCTTACTTATAGGATAGCAGTTCATTACTGTGTATTTCAGCACTAATGACATTTGGTTTTATTATTCAAAACTCAAAGTTGAATATTTACTGTATAGTTTGTTATTATACAGTTGCATAGTTAGTTAATTAATGAGGTTCACCTATAATACAGTCATATCAGAATATTATAACGACTCCTGGTTTAGAATGAACTCAGCCTGGGACATTACAGACACCATGTGACAGGGTTTGTGGACATGTCAATAAGTGAGCACACCAGTCAGTTGTAGCAGAGTGCAAAACAATCATCACGGGCAAAGGAGATGTTCTGACCAATGTCCAAAAGGGCAAGATAATAGAGTGCCGAGTGAAGAGTGGTAGCATCTTGAAAACCACTAACTTCATGCAATGTTTTAGAGCCGCCATAATAAAGGACTGAGAATTAACTTCTTGTACACTGAGTGCCTCCCAACAGCATAATAGCAGTGTCCCACAGGCCATTGATGCCAGAGGGAAACAACGACCCCAGCGAGTGGCACAGAGCAATCAACACACCAGAGTTGACCAGTTAACTTCTATAATGAACACAGGAGCAAAGTCGAAAGGGCAACACTTTATAATAACTTTCATTAATAAGCCATTAACTAATCATTAATAACTAAACAAATCATTAGTTCATGAGAATTTGAACATGAACAAATGTTTATAAATGACAGTTCATGTAGTTACTAATGATTGTATTCATTTTTGCAAATGTTAACAAATCATTAGTAAATCATTTATTAATGAAATTCTCATGAACTAATGATTTGTTCAGTTATTAATCATTAGTTAATGAGCTATTAATGAAAATTATTATAAATTGTTACAGATGAAAGTGTATGATATTATGAAGTGTCTGTCTATAAGTTCATTACATATTGTCTTTATGCCCAATTTGTCTCTGTAGCATTAATTTATGAGTTTTTGACTGGTGTTATTAGATAGTCAGACATGATTTGGCTAGTCTGAGCTTTTAAACGTCACAGGTCAAGTTAATCCAGTCAAGATAAACCAAAAAGTGTTTAAAGTACAGTGAGTGCATAAATACCTTTCCACACTGATTCTAAATAACTCTGAACTGAAATAATCATGTCAAGTTTTATATAAATGCCATTTTTCCCATGGACTGATATGTAAAATTTTCAAACACAGCCAGGTTTATTTTCCTCAACGTATTAACACATTAAAATCAAACTAATCAGAGCTCTGTTGTCATGGCTGCTTTTCAAACAAGTGTGTATCAAACTGACCATTTTGCCACATAAAATATATTGAACACAAAGAATATAAAGGAAATATTTGGTGGAGCATTGCTGAAAGAAGCCCCGTTAGTGGAACCTCAAACTATTCTCTTTGCTTTCATAATAAACACGTGTCTTTATTTATTTAAAGAAAAAGCAATCAAGTCATTGTGGCCACATGACTTCTGTCTTCTTTACGCATTCTCAGCAGTGCCAAATCTACCCATTAATCAACCTGAGCAATGCCACAGCCAGCAGGGGGGCTCTTAACAATTTGCCAGGAGGCATGTGAGGGGAAAAGCAACAGGATAATCAAGCCTTAAAAAGACTTTACACATCTGGTGCTTCAGGCTCTACAGCCAAGCTGCAGTCCAACCTCTTGAGATTTTCAAATATACATCAATCATGTGGTCCTTTCCTTGCGAAGTACTAGTTATTCATATTAGTTATTATTAGTAACTAATAATTTACGTAATAAAGTAATTTTAATCTATTTTAACTAATCTAATCTAACTGAAAGATTAGCTAATAACTAATTAGCTAAGTATTAGTTATTAGTATGCCTCTAATTTTACAGTATATCAGCTAGCAAGCTAATGCTAACTGTTGTATAAACAAAGCTTGGACTACTAACATAATACATTTTGTGCTGTTCATATTATGACAAGAATACAATAACTGCATGATGGTGCTGTGCAGCTAACTGGTTTAGCCTTGAGCAATACAGAAAAACGCTAACATCAGCCAGTGTTGGCTGTAAGTTTCAGCATTTAACCTTCATAAACAAAGCACAATGTTAATACTGATTAGACTACTACTACAGTGTTGTCTACAGTGCTGTACAGAGTTATACAGGCTGTCCAGTTTGCTTCTTTACCCAAATGACTGAATAACTTTAATATTAATGAAGATACGGTGATGAAATATGGATTAATTATACCTCAGATTATGTGAAAAAGACTGATATGTATGATTATAGTGCTGATACACAGTAAATCTGCCAGTGTTAAATCAACACTATTAGAGTTAAATTAACACTGAGAGTGTTACATTTTGACACTCTCAGTGTTAATTTAACTCTAATAGTGTTGATTTAACACTGGCAGATTTACTGTGTAGACAGGTGTTCATTACTGATGACTAAAAGGCGTGGCTGTTGGAGTGGAGGCCGGCACCCATCCAAATGTCTCCATCATCCTGCTGCTGCAGTGATACACTAAAGCCTTCAGTTATCCTTGTGGACACAGCACAGGATGTTGGTTATTTCATCCTGTAAACTGTGCAATGATCTGTGCATAATGTATTGGTGCACTGTACATGAGAAGTGTTTATGGTGCAAATGTACTGGGTAATGAATTCAATTCAGAAGATGCAACAGGAATTTCTGAAACAGTTTGGAGGAGACACCAATGAAACCTTGTATTCTCAACCTGACAAAAAAATAGGAAACAACAGGATTATTGATGGACACTCATAAAGGTGGGCAATCAAAGATGTCAGAAGAAAAAATTCAAACCGTGAAGGACACACTGCAGGCGTCACCTCAAAAATCCCTACAGAGACTTGCACGGGAGACCGGTATTCCCAGAAACACATATCAGAAAGCTGCCAGAAAAGCATGTCTCCATGCGTACTGCATCCCTGCCTGATCAGGAGAAAATAACTGCTTGCTGGACATTTTCAGCACATGCTTTTTCACACAGACTGAGGTATATTTAATCCATATTTCATCACCATATCTTCATTAGTATTAAAGCAAAATGGACACCCTGTAGTTTCATCAATAGTACTATTATTATAATGTGTTAAAATCCTCAATGCGTAGCTAACTCTCTCCAGTCAATATTTACTTTTACAGTGTGTAGGTCTGTGAAAGTGCCTGGGGGTGCAGTGTAGTACAGTGCCCCCAAAAATCCTGCTAAGGGCCCCCAAAAGTCTAGAGTCAGCCCCAGTGCTCAGAGTGTTTAAGAAAATGTATGAGACATGATTTGAAGATTACAAAATCACTTCTGTATTTGTCATCAGAAAAAATGATCCGATGTGAATAGGCCTTAACTTCCCTAATTTCACATTGTGACACAGATTTAACACCAATCTGACAAGTATATACTGTGTATGCAGTGTCTAAAAGTACTTCTAGAGTCACAAGATTTTATCTCTGGAAAAAAGACTTTGATTTGTTCTCTGAAAGTTAAGATGACTCTTTTATCAGCCTTTCTGATCTGTGCTCTTCTCCACACACACACACACACACACACACACACACACACACACACACACACACACACACACACACACACACACACACACTGTGATAGACTTGTTTCTCTGTCCTACTCTTGTCCTCTTGTCCTGCCCCTCTAATACTGGTTCTTTTCCCCTCTGTTTCCCATCCCTATGCTAGTGTTTCTTCTCTTTCTTCTCCAAGTTCTTTGCTGAGGGATTTCTGTACTATTGGGGGGAGAAGTCTCTGTTAGATAAAGTAAGGATTAACAGACTAATGCGGCCCTTTATGATCCAGAGAGTCATACATCACCTAAATAGTCTCACTGTTATCACAACCAACATATAACACACAGCGCTACTACTGACCTCGTAACAATATGCCAGTGATATTATTGTGCATTTATTTGAGCAAAATGACATTTTCTTCTGGATCTAAAACATAGAGTGTGTCTGAAACTGGACTTTATTCATGATGTAGTGCACTACTTTTGGGTTTGTCATTATCAGTAATGTCCAAAAACACAGTGCAGAATAAATGTAAAATTGATGCTCCCTACAAGGCTGGAAGCCCATCATGACTATTTTGACTACACCTAAATTTTACAGTATTTTACACTATACGGTGTTACTTTAACCTGATTACTTGATTTTGAGGCGAGTGATAATGCAGGCATGCAATTTACAAGGGTGAGTCAAAAATTATCTCAAAAGACTCTGACTGTAGAATTTATTTGAATACATTTTCACAAAAGATTAGTACATTATTTTTCAGCATAATCTCCGTGCTTTACAATACACTTTGTCCATCTATCAACATTCCCTCAATATTTTTTTTTTTTTGCAGAAAACTGGAAGCATTCATTTTGCAGCTGACAATTGACTTGTCAACATTTTGTTGGTTGGTGATTGAGGATATTTTCATTCCATACTCTGCGGTTTGCTCTCAGGCTTGTAGTGATGAATTCACGTCACTAGTAATGATTCTTTTAAAGAAAATTCCACCTTCCTTACAGTACTGCTCCAAATTAAATTTTACACTTTCTCCAAACTGTGCACAGTCTCGAATAAATATCTGCACCAGACACACCCTTAGACCACAAAAAGAAACACTGCACAATGGTCTTATTTTGTTTCAAATCATAAGTGTGGCGGCCATATTTTGTTGCACGGCAGTCATAAATGAACTGACGTAACATGTTCCAATTTGCACAGCAGTTACTATTCAGACAGTGACGTAGTGTTGAAAAGACACTGCACCAACACAAGTTTAAACTAAAGTGCGGATCATTTTAGAGTTGTTAAATATATTTGCCTCATACCTCCCGTAAAACTAAAGAAGCAAACTTCAGAAACCAAACAGGTTTAGGCCAATCAACTACATTTAGGGAAAGGGGAAAATTGCATAAATCAGATTTTTGAGTATTACAGTAAAATAGCTATTTTATGTATAGAACCAGGTGTTCTATATCCTGTTTTTCACCTTTTAGGGCAGGCTCAGCTTAACTTTGCCCAGTCAGAACAGCACCAATGCAAAATTGCTGTGCATCTTCCTGCAATGCAAAAGTGAAAAGTTAACTGTATAACCTCTTCTGAGTCACTAAATTCAAGTCAAAGACCTTGGTAATGAGCAGAGTTGAATGAGGCTAATTAAATAAGGTAAAATGCAGTATAGCGGCCCACTAGTACTTAAGTCTGAAATTTCCACTTCACTATTTTAGTGTTTTTCCTGCTCAAAACCCACCAGACTCAACTCATCTAATTAACCCCCCAAAATAACTATTTCTGCCTTTTTGAAAAAGCAATGGCACCATATTTGTTTGCAGGTCAGTGTGTCCATTAAGTGCCATTCAGATGGAGCCTGAGTGGTCTGATCTTTGGGCAGCAGCAGCATGTGGACGCTCTCCTGTGCTCACTGAGGCCTGCTGCAGAGAGCCCCTTCATTCTCTACAGCACACTCAGCTGGGATTAAACCCAATCACCAGAGCTACTGAGTCAGAACACAGTCACAATAACAGATGGAGAAAGAGAGAGAGAGAGAGAAAGAGGAGAATTTCAAACATCTTCAGCAGAGCCATCTGTCTGTCTGTCTGTCTGTTTAAATCACTGTCTGTCAGAAGCTCCTGAGGGATGAGTTCTGCCTATTTCCATCTATTTCCATCAACTATTTATACAAATGTCTCCTAATAACAGGTCATTCTCTCCCCTCAGTGAACTGTACTTTGAGCTATAATGTTTACATTATACAGCATCTCTCTGCTTTTCTCTCTTTTTCACTCTCCATTTCTCTCTAATCCTCTGATCTCAGACCACCCGTTACCCCTGGGGCTTTGTACTCTCTCATTTCTCTGCTGGAGTTGCAATGTGTGTGTAACAGGTTTATACGACATTATGGGGACGAAAACCTGTTTACACTCATGTTGTTACTGTTCACATACTCATGTTCTTTTACAATGTAAATCATTAGTTTTAGTTATTATTAAGAGCTGGATAAGGTTCCAAGAATTGAATGGCTCTGTGTGTGTGTGTGTGTGTGTGTGTGTGTGTGTGTGTGTGTGTGTGTGTGTGTGTGTGTGTGTGTGCATGTAATTTGATCTTTGTAAAGTAAAAATGTTTTTAGGATGACAGCAACCATAAATATTATTTGCTACAAGTGTTATTATTTTTTGTTTTGCTTTGTTTTTTTAAGAAAATAAAAAGTTTTTATTTATGAAATACAAAATCTGTTAATGAGATATGTAGGTGTGTAGGCTTAGTGTTACTTTAACTTGACTTTGCTACACTAATATAGGATGGCAACACAATGATAGAAATGTGTGTGTGTGTGTGTGTGTGTGTGTGTGTGTGTTCATCATGCATATGTGTGTGTGTATTTATATCTTATATCAAAATCTTCCCAGGATAATGGAAATCATGAACATTATTGCCTGGAGCTAGTTTCCCCCCCAATATCTATTTTTTTTTATTTGATAAAAATACTTTATAAAAATACAAAAGCTGTTAATGAGATTTTTAGGTGCTTAGAGGTTTGGTGTAGACTTAACAATAGTTTAACATGACTTTTCTGCACTAACATAGGTTGACAACACTATGATAGGAATATGTGTGTGTGTGTGTGTGTGTGTGTGGGGGGGGGTTCATTGCGTAATCCCACTTTTGTTTTCCCCTCTAATCCCTCGCAATGCTCACACTTCCTCTCCATGAGGTGACATCCTCCCTGCCTCCCGTTTCCATGGAGACCATTTCCAGGTTGCACACCTGCCCACAGCCGAACAGTCTCAGAGCGGACAGACCCAACATGTCTCTACGTTGCGTGTTAAATCCTGATCAAAGTCAAGGTGAGACTCCTATCCCCTCACTGGGTGCAGGGCAAGACATTACACTATCTTAGCTAAGACCAGGACAGGGTGCCATTCCAAAACAGAATCACACATGCTCATATTTATCATGATAATATTTATAAGAGCCCAAACTGGGAATAACACCACAATCCATACA
>BRDA01064322.1:0-15254 GCA_036984385.1 Crenuchus spilurus
TGATGCTCATCAGGCTGAAAAAGCTTAGAAAACCATCTCTAAAGAGTTTGGACTCCACCAATCCACAGACAGACAGATTACAACAGTAGTCGACCAGCAAAGATCACACCAAGAGCAAGATGTGTAATAATCCATGAGGTCACAAAGGAACCAAAGGTAACTTCATGAGTGAATTTGGGCTGTTTATTAGCTAGGATGCAAATACTTATAAATGAAAAACTAGCTCATTTGAACAGAGCACCAGACTACTGCTTTCAAGAGGATGAGAATGGTTCTCACACCACACGTTCTACTGATGCATCACCTCCAACCCAACTCTAACAGCTTATTCAGCTAATCGAGAACTTATGAAGGCTATAATTAGACAGATCAGGTGCCCGTAGGAAGGTAGATCTCCAGGTGCAGGGTTACTGACCATTGGTCTGCAATATGAGGATGTTGCAATTTCTAGATTATTTGTTATGGTGTCAAAGTCAGACCATATCACAGGTGGGAGAGGCTATGAAGAAGACCAGAAGCAACATTGCTGACATGCCTTCATTATCGTGTGAGGCAGGTAAACAGGGAAGACAAGCGACATCTCCAGAGAGAGCAAGAGAACGAAGATGAAGCTGGACAGAACATTTGCGTGGGGTTTGCTTGCTTCAAGGAATTAAAGGTCATGAACTGGTTTCCAACTGGTCTAAATACACTACTAAATTACAGCCTTCTAGCTGCTTTAAAAAATATTAACCACATTCGTTTAGATGTGGCTGATATTACAAAGTTGATGTACAATCCCTATTTCACAACAGCAAAATGTTCAGATGACTCTTTTATTGCTCAAATGTTTCTCTTTCATGTCTCATGTACACTTATGTTGAAGAAATAGTATGAGTATGTCCAAAAGGGCATGATAATAGGGTACCTATGAAGCATGGTGGAGGTAGTATCTCAGAAACTACCAACTTTGCGGGATGTTCTAGAGCTGCAGTAGTGAAGGTTGTACTAAGAATGCACATACATTGAGCCTCTCAACCTCATAACAGTTGTGCCCCACGGACCATTGATGGCAGAGGGGATCAACGACTCTGACGAGTCAACACACTACAGTGGACCACTTAACCTCTATAATGAACACGGGAGCAACAAGGAAAATGTCCTGGATCATCAGTGAGTGCTCCGAGCCAAGGGTGCTTAGGTAGGTAATCATAATATGACTGTGTATTGCATCTGTTCCATGAAGTGAGCTTACATCTTGATTATAATTTTTACCTAGGATGACCTGACATCCAAACGTTGGTATTAGACTGTCCATGACAAATCTCAGATATGGAGATTGGTCCACCTTCCCATATCAGTGCACAGCTAAAAGAAAGAGTGACAGATCAAGTGAGGGAGGAAGTTAAGCAGACAGATGCTATATTCCTCCAGCTCAACAGGGTGCTCAAGGCTATTTTTAGTCTGATAGGGACACTGGGCAGCACAGCTACTTTCTGTCGCACTGCTCTACTTACTATCTCCTGGCAGAGTTCCAGCACTAGATCCCCTCCCCTCCACTGCCTGGACCCAAACCCACTTACCGTTTCCTCAATACAATGAATTTCTCACAATACAAGGTCACCCAGACCTCCAGCAATACTCCAAAATCGCTTGGTACAGTGTAGTGGGGTAGCATCAATGACCTCCAGGTTTGGGCAAATACACTATACTAATAACAGTCCTTGGGCTAGACTCCAAATGCTATATTCACCTACAAATGTAACATCTGACCATCATATGCAGAAATGCAAAATGTAAATTGAATGTAAATGGCAGAAATCTGGTGCAGATACATTCTCAGCTCTTGTGTTCAGTGCTTTGATGCCTGAAATCTGAGACCTAAAGGCATTGCTGGATCCCTGGTGATGCTGGGCTTAGTCTAAAATGTGGTCATCTTCAGCTAACGCAGGATTTTTGTTTTCAGGTTAGGGATGCAGTGACATTTTGGCAGCTGAAAAATTTCACCTGGAAATGGTAATTAACTGCATGTTTGGTTTTTGGCCGAAAGACAAAAATAATAAAATGCATAGACACAGTGCAACCTCAGTTATCAAACCTCAGTTATCGAAAACCCTGAGAACGGATGTACAAAACATAGGCTGCGACTGGACCACACCGGCACTCTCTAAAACAGAGCATAAACCTGTAAGAGTGATGTTAAATGTTCACTTATCCATTTCATTATTTTTTTTGTATTTATTTCTCATTGTGTGCTGTATGCAAAACTATAGTTATTCTATATAAAATGTATTTTTGTTCATATTTTGGAGTGTCTGGAACAAATCAATTGTATACCAAGGTACTGCTGGATAGTGATTACAGATATTTCAACAGCTCGAATTAATAGTACCAATGAAGCAAATATCAGCATTATAGTATAATACTTATAGTGCACTTTATGAATGTTTGATGCCCCTCCACCCCCTTATTTTTTTGTCCGTTTTGTTAAAATCTAGTTTTTATACATTATGTTTATGTCTGTATATATCTGGTAAATTTAATACACTGCTTATTTGCTCATGTTTGTAAGAAAATTCAATTTTCAGAGCAGAGTGTAAATAAAAAAATAACATTTTCATCAGAAAAAAGAAAACATTTAGACCAAAATGTTGATTAAACACCTTTATGTTAATTGTTCATTCATTTGTATGGCAGATTAATTAACTGGTCAACTTCCAATTTGACTAATTGAACACACCTGCACAATTTCAATCGGTCAACCCCTACAATCTGCTAACCAAAGTTCCATTATACTTTATTTACTCACGATATAAATGTGTGTCCTATTAAGCTTAAAGTGAGCACCTAAAAAAGTGTATGAAAAAGTTTACTATTAATTTGAAAAAGTTAAACTGTTATATTTCATATTCATTCAATGTAAAGTGACACATTTCAAGCCTTTTTTGTATTAATGTTGATCAGTATGACTTTAAGCTCCTAAAATTATAAATCAAGAATCTGAATTGATGAGAATATTTCACTTGGAGTTTTTGTAAATTACTATTCAAACAGTATCTACATTAAAACATTAAAAGTTCAGAATTAAATTATGCATTTGGCTACAACATGCAAGCGCATTTACTAGCTTACAACAAAAATAAACTGGATGTTTGCTGCAAAAGTCTGTCAATTCTGTTCTTGGTTGATTCTCCGGGCACTGTCACATATGAGCCATTGGACCAAATGGGTGTTGACTATAAAAACAGGTCCCCTCCTAAGGCTGGGCTCCTGAAAATAGCCATCATCTGCCTCTCTTAAATCCTGCAAAATGAGTTTTTGTCTGGAACGCGAGGCTCTCTCAGCAAAGCTCTGTCTATAGTGAACCCAGAGCCTTTATGGGATGCCTTCCAGATGAAATAGCTGTGCTAAGAGATGTGGCGACAGTGCGTATCCTGGCAGGACAAGAATGACAATGAGTTTCACTAATGGGCAGGAGAGATTACCCAAAAAAACAACTTTTAATTGGATCTGAGAGATGAAAAGGGAATCCAGGCCTTTACTGCTAGTTCACTGCGAGTAAAAAGAATCAAAACCTTCCTCAACCTTTAAATCAATGGTTCACCATGAAGTCATATTTCCACTAACCTCTGATGTAATCGATCATGTCTGGAGTCCAAATACTGAGTATTATGTTTAGAACTGGAACAAAATTCATACTCTAAACATGTCTGGGCTGACTGACTACATCACTACCATGCAAGGGAAGTCAGAAATAGTTAAAATACAACATGGGGATAAAGGTATTGGAACACCTGCTAGTTCATTGTTTCTTCTGAAGTCAAAGATAATAAAAGAGTTTATTAATCAATCAAAATGTATAGCACTTTTTACACTGGATGTCACAAAGCAGCTTTACATAATTAGTGTCAGACAATTTGAATAAAAACCCAAAACCAGATGCGAGCCAAAGGCAACAGTGGCAAGGGAAAACTCCCTCGAGAATGGAGGAAGAAACCTTGGGAGGAACTAAGACTCGCAAAGGGGATCCATCCTCCTTCAACCCTGCTTATGTTAGAGTAACTAGTATCAACTGTCCAGGGAAGACATTATACTAGATTTTGGAGCACTGCTGTCAGGGTCTGATTGCATTCAGCCAAGTTGGATGATCACCACTCCCAACTTCCCAAAAGTACTGGATAGCGCAGTGAACACAGTGGGGCTTTATACCCCTCTAGCCTGGCATTAGACATGGTGCTAATGTTTAGTCCAATTCTATTGCCGGTACTTCTCTACAGGGACTAGACAAGCTGTGTTGTAATATCTGGCCGAGGTTTGAGAGAAGTTTTGATGATGTTTTTAATTTGCAAAAACAACTGAGCCAAACAAGTGTTTGTTAGCAACCTTAGCTCCAGTTCTAAACTGGATAAGTAAAATGTGAACTCCAAACACATATTGGCTGATTGTTTACATCACGGTTAAGTGTTTAATTGTGCGAGTTAGATTTCTGGGTGAACCAGTCCAATAAAACAGGTGGTCTCCATCAGAGAAACATGATGCAGCTCCATCTGCACAGTGTCGGCTTCTAATCGGCCTCACATAAAACCTTATCCAGTATGTCTCCATTTACAGCCCAAAAATAAGATTTCAACATATACATGACACAAAAACACATGTTTAACACTAAAGGCTGGTTTCTGAGCAAGGATTAAGCTTAGTCCTGGACTTTCCCTTTAAACAGACAATACTCTGTGGACCAAGCAACTCAGCAACTGGTTCACACTACAAGATAATAGTCACGTATAAAGTGACACATTTGAAGCCTATTTTTGTTTTAATGTTGATCAGTATGACTCATGAGTTGGTCAATCAATCACAGTAATATGATGGTCAGTAGTTTTGTGGGCAGCTGCTGGAAAAGGAAATTAGCATCTCCAAAAAGCTTGTCAGCAGATGGAATCATGAAGTGCTCTAAAAT
The DNA here is from genome assembly GCA_036984385.1 of Crenuchus spilurus. Lineage (NCBI taxonomy): Eukaryota > Metazoa > Chordata > Actinopteri > Characiformes > Crenuchidae > Crenuchus > Crenuchus spilurus. The sequence continues at coordinate 4,937 of BRDA01064322.1, forward strand.
CTACTCTTAGACAGATGCACTGACTTTGGACTAAACACAGTGGACCAACACCAGCAGACGACACCAAATCATCACAGATGGCAGAACCACACACCAAACTTCAGACACCTTAAATGCTCTGCCTCTCCAGACAGATGATTTCCAAATAAAATCTGGTTCTTGTTCTCTTTGGTCCAGCTAACACACTTCGGACATTGTCTCTACTTCAGAAGTGGCTGATATTACGTATGAAGCAGCTCTAATCATCTGAGATGCTGGATTTCTGATTTTCATGAACTATTTGCCAAACTGATCAACATTAAAACACAAAAAGGCCACTTTATGTGTAATAAACATCAAATATATGACCTTCTTGAATTAAATTATGAACAAAAATGAACTATTCTCGTTTGCTGATATAGGACTGTGGGTTATTTATGATTTCTATGTGAACCATTCCTTTCTTACCATTTGACAACTTGGCCTGATCTGAGCACACTGCGGCACTGCACTGGTTTAATCTGGACCATTTCCCACTTCAGGAGCACGCTGCAAAGTATTTGGACACTGCAGCTACTGATCTGCAGCGTTAATCACAGGCTGGAGTTCTGCGTCATCAGCCACAGACAGACAGCCACGACAAGCTACTCAGGCGACACCAATCCATGATGAAAACATCCAGACAGGTCCAGCACCGGCAAGTTAACGTATTATTCCTCGCAGGGCAGAGACAGATGTCAGAGCCGCTTCGCTGTTGGCGTATCTGATTACATAACAGCCCATTGCAGCGGCTTAACAGGAACAGTTCACCCAAAATACTAACAGAGCCCAGGTTATAAAGATGCTTCATGTAATAAATGCAAGGCAGCACTGCTGGTACACTGAATGGACAAAAGTATCACTCATTCAAGGGTATTAAGAGTTTATCCTGCTTTGGTAGTGAGTGCCTGATCACCAGCCCAACTCCACCAACTCATCCCAAAAGTATTGGAAAATACTCAATGCTGGGCCCTCTAGTCCACGCCTGGTATTATACATGGTGCCAACAGGTTCATGTTTAGTCCTATTCTATCGGCAGTACTTCTGCACAGGGACTAGACAAGCTGCGTCAGTGCAACTTAAGTAGATGAATGCGAAAGTGAAAGTGACTCATTCAACAAGGTCCTTGCACACAGAGGAATTGTACCAGGGTAGCAGTTGGGGGTTAGGTGCATTGCTCAACAGCACTTCGATCTGTTCTGTTGGTTCAGTGGATTGAACCGGTGACCTTCCATTCACAAGTACAATGTTTCCCTAACCTTGAGCTCATGGATTACTTATTCCTGTTTATTTTATTCACAGTTTATTTGTTCATCTAGAATTATTTTCCTTATTTACCTTATGTGGTTCATATTTCAGTAACTACTTTTTGTGTTATATGATTTATGTGTCACGGCCTTGTAATGTTTACTGTTATTGCTAAATAAAGTAAAAATAAATACAATTAAATAAATAAAATAGATAAAGTAATGAATGATTAAATAAAATAAACATCCAGTCAAAACAGAAAGGAGAAAAGACAATGTAAACAAAGCCTGTGAGGTAGGTTGTCATCATAACACTACAGAACAGAAGAAGACATTTTGGAGAAATTACAGACTATTTTTTGTATATATGATGAGTCGATGAAGCTGAAAATCAAATTTCCTTCAACCTCAACTCCTGCAGCATTTACACTCAAGTGCCACTTTATTTAAATGTACAGTACTTCAAACGCTGCAGCAATTGTTTGTAGCGTAGAAGACCTTTCCCATCACATCCCATCACAAAAATCTATCACCTCATTATTTTTTATTATTAAATTAATTGCTTAGTCCTTATTTTGAGATATTAAGGCAGTGTTTAGAGAGGCTAACTCGTTATTTTGATATGACTTCTTGTCTTTTTGAGATGAGATGATGACTTTGTATCTCCAAATGTTTTAATGTATCAAAATAATTACTTAGTATCTCACAATACTGATTGAGATTCTATAAAGACATAGCATCTCAAAATAATGACATAGCATCTCAAAACAATGACCCAGTATTTCAATATAACAACTTAGCAGCACAATATCACGACTTAGTGACTCAATATAATGACTTAATGACTCAATATAACGACTTAGCAACTCAATATAATGACTTAGTGTCTCAAAATAACAACTTGGCAACTCAAAATAACGACTTAGCATCTCAAATGACTTTATCTCAAAACAATGACTTACAACTTTAAAATAATGACTTACTGTCACAAAATAATGCAGTATCTCAGAAAAATGACACAGCAGTGAACGGAGTACAGAAGTAAAGGAGGTGCTGTTGCTGAGCTGATATAACAGTGTGGGAGCCTGAGTGGAAGTCGAGTAAGACGCGTCTGAATAAGAAGAGGAGCACAGTCGTGTGACTGTTTAGGCGGTCTGTCGGTAAAAAACTAACGTAAATCAGGATTTAAAAAAGCAACGCGTTTCTATTAACATCCAGCAGTTACTGTCACTGTCCGCAGACTTGGTATTTTCGGGTGGACTGGTCCTTTAAGGTGCGCAGTGACTGCTGAGGCTTTATTACACAAATCAGCTGTAAAATGTCACGTTTACTGTTTTAATGAGTATTTCAGTCACACTGCGACCCACACTAATGTAAACATCCGTTAGCTTACCTGCAGATAAACCGCTTTCAGGAGGACAGGCAGTACTGGCGCGGAATCAACACTGCAGAAGCCGAACAGACCGCAGCACAGCCCGGCCAGGCGGACAAGCTCACCGCTGTAACCTCACCGGTGAATAAACAACCAACAAACGCTGCTCGTGCCGTGTAACGTCACTAACGTGCGTCGAAGTGTCACTACAACAGCACAGCACCTCATAAACAAAACAAACAACACTTTACTCTGTAAAATGTGATTTATTTACTTACCTGACGAGGAACACACACAAACACAGCCAGAGGAGGGATGAGTCTCTCTGCTCACAAGCGCGCGCACGCTCGCTCTCTCTCGCGCTTGCTCGCATCAACGGCTCAGCCTCGTTTTCGAAATGGGCGGGGCCTAGAACCTGTCATTAACTTCCATTCAAGACGTTCTTTCTTATATAGTCATTCCATAAGATTATGACCAAATAACTAATAGTGGCTTGGCTCAATAGTGTTAGTTATACAGGTTAACTGGTCCACTGTTGTGCCACTCATCAGACTCCTCGTTCCCCAGTGGTCTATGGGCAGGGGCGTAGCACCAAATTCTGGGCCCTATGCACAAGCAGTGCCCAGGGCTCGGCCCAATATTATTAAATATTATTTTTTTAATATTTAAAGGAAAATACAATTCCAGACTGCTCAAGGGCCCTCTCCACACTTGGGGCCCTGGTAACTCACTGCCACATTTCCCCCCACTATGACACCCAGGCCCATGGGGCACCGATTGGGCAACCTTGGTCACTTCAGCCTTCACTAACAGCTCTACACTCTTTAAAAAGTTCCTCAAGGGTTCTTTAGTAATGAAAATGATTCTATACAGAACCATTAACACCAAAATGGTTCTTTGCATGGTAGAATGGTTATGTCCTGTAGATGGTTCTATATAGAGACCTTTTTAAAATGGCTCTATATAGTACCAAAAAGGATTCTGCTATTATTACAAGCTTGACATCGTAACTACAGCAGAACCTTGTTGGGAACTATTAGATCCATTTTCAAAAAGGCTCTGTGTAGAATCATCTAAAACACAATCATAAATCTGAAGAACCCTTTCTCCGTAGGTCTATTTGAGTGTTCTTGGTTCTATATATAACCATTTTCTTTACTAAAGACCCCTTGAAGAACTATCTTTTTGAGAGTGTAGGTGTAATTTACGCTGATCCCCCACAACTTTCTGTAATGACTGATTTTGTCCCCAACCCCAAACACTTTATAGTTATATCATTTCCCAGCACTTGCACCATCTTTGTTTACCATTTTGTTTCCTGCTGGACTGTTTTTTCTGCAACACTGTTGAGACCCAACCAGAGACTTGCCTGCACCATTCTGCCTGTTTTTTCAGTGAATGCACCTATGCTATTTCACCAAAAGTTTACAGACAACTTCTAATTTGCCATTTCAGCTACTTTGACAGTATAGTTCACCCACTTACCCCAGACATAGCTGAGACACCTTTGGAATCCAGATTTTGCTTCTATAGTTCAGAACTGGAGCTGCCAGGCTAACATTGCTAACATTAGAACTCAATAATCACCTAAATAGTGCAGATGTTATAATTTTACAGCTCACAGTAAGTCATTCTGTGTCCTAAACCACATCCACTAGTCTCTGAGACCTTCATTAAGATCTGGATGAAGTTTGTGTGAGTTGAGAGAAGTTTTGTTGATGTTTTGATTGATGATTTGGATATTTAGGTGACTATTGAGTTTTAGCGTTTGTTAGGATCTAATGAACCAAAATCTGGATATCAATACTTATTGATTGACTACATCTGCGGTATTTGGGAAATTGTGTTAATATGATTTCTGGTTGAACGAATAAGTAACTTAACGCATTCTCATGTGCAGTTTTCATGCCAGAGTCTGCAAGCTTTTGCCTGGCTGTCTGTTTCAGAGCTCATAATTGCTTCTATTGTGAATCCTCTAATCATGGCATGTATTGTTCTGATGCACAATGTGCTTCAGAAAAGAAATTTGATTGCAGAGGAGCAAATAAAGTGAAAAAAGAGAGTTTTACTCAGACAAATACGAGCAGGCTTCTATCTCACAGGAGCTAACTGGAGTGCTCGGCATTATGCCACCTACGCAAAATGTGGAATTATTGTAAATTCACACCCGAATCATTCTCATGGACCTCTTATAGTTGCTTAGCAACTCCTGCATCTGAAAACGCACTCAACAGGTATTTGTGGACATGCATCATACACCATCATACCCCAGCATACCCCACAGCCCAACACATTAGCATTACAGTCTCCACTAGACAGATAAGAATACTTAACAATACCAGGCATCAAAAAGCTTACATAATGGAGTCGCTGTACCATTAATAATCATATGTTAGGTAATCAAATGTTTCCAAGGCAAGTCGAAGGAGAAATGAAAGCAGGCGAGCTTCGCTGGCACAGGCACATGGATTAAAGGCCGCTCATTCAACAGGTCTCTGAGTCTGAGCTTCCTGCTGAAAGGAGTTAGAGTTACAGCCCAGAACATACAGAACCATCCTCAGCCTAGATTTGGGTAAAAATCACTGATCTATTCATGCTCCACCCACAAACACCTCCTTTCTTAGCAACTGTTGGCAAGTTTTACAAAACACTGTAAATATAACCCTGTAAAACAAAGTCAAAAGGACTAAATTACAAGTTTATTGTCATTTAAATTAGAAGGGAAAAGGACAGATCCTATTCATTAATAATTAATTAATTAACTATTATTTTACCAAATGATCACTAAGGTTATCAACAAGTTACTACTTTTTTTATGCCTTTACAGATAAGTTACCCATTTACAAATAAATTTATCAAAAAGTTGACCAACATGTTTACCAGCCAGTGACCAATTTACCAAAAATATTGTCAATATGTTTCCGACTCTGTCACCAGTTTACCAATATATTACCAACTTACCAATAAGTTATCAATTTAGCAATTATTTAAGTATATAACATAAGTGACCAATTTGCCAAAATTGACCAATAAATTGACCAATTTCCCAATCACTTTAGCAATATAATTCTGACTGTCACCAACTTAACATGGGCCAGTTTTCCAATATGTTTATCAATTAGTTAATTAGTTAATAAAATTAGTCATTTACCAATAAGTTTAGCAGTAAGTTGAAGACTAAGTTACCAGTTTACCAATGGTTCACCAATATATTACCATCGTACCAATTTAACAATACATTTACCAATACATGTAATTTACTCATTTTTTATGTAATTATACCAAAAGGTTATGCATTTACTAACAAATTTACTAATACTTTGCAAAAAAATTGCCTTACAACTCAGCTGTGGCCTGATGGTTAGGGATCTGGTCTTGTGACCAGAAGGTCGCTGGTTCGATCTCCGGACAGGTCATGACTAAAGTGCCCTTGAGCAAGGCACCTACGCCCCAACTGCTCCCCGGGCATCGTGGATAGGGTTTCCCACTGCTTCGGGCACATGTTCTCACAGCCTAGTGTGTGTGTGCTTTGATGTGCGGAGGTCAAATTCCATTGAGTGGCAAAATTAATTCTAATTTTAAAAACACCAAAACAGATTTATATAGTGTCTTAAACCACTCTCTGTGAGATCTGGTTGAGGTTTGAGTGGGTTCAGAGAAGTTTTGGTGAGGCTAAAAGTATATACAAGTGTGCTGTTCAGGTGACTATTGAGTTTGTTAGCAACGTTAGCATCACACATAGTTCTAAAGATGCAAAACATTAGACGTCTTTGCTGATGGACTAACGTTGTACATTTGATTCTGTGCTGACCCTTTAAAAGTGAGATAATGAAATGCATCCTAGGCGAGCTTCAGTCTCATTCAGCAGGTCTCTTAGGTAGCGTGGAGCCTGGAGACGAGTGGGCAAATGGAGCAGCGGCTTTGATTTCTACTGTGTGAAGGCAGCTTTTGTAAGGAGCGGTGGGACACACACAGCCGGACGGAAAAGGCATCTGAGCTCTTTGTTGAGTCTTAGACAAATTCTGCTCAGAGCTGTTGCTATGGTCACAGTGAACAGTGCCTTGTGGGAGGAGAAGAGGCCACGATGAAGAGGAGGAGGAGGAGGAGGAAGGGAAAAGAAATTCCAGGCCTGATTTCAGTCGCTGAGGGAGCGAGTGGGTGGATGGCTGGATGGAAGTTCACTCGCACTCTTTCTCGGCCCACGCTCGGCTTCCATCCACAGGGCACCAGTAGCAGGTGAATGTTATCGCTCGGCAGAGCTCTGACTACACCGCAGAGGAGGAATGATGTAGATATCCACATCCAGCACAACATCAGCCTCTGAAACGTTTGAGGCTCCTTTGCAGCTCTAAATTTATGAGTATGACAAGTGACATTTCTTTATTGTTTTTTTACCCAATGTGTTTGGTAGCCAATCAACCATTCGCTGACTCTCCCTATCACTTGTAATGTCACTGACTCTAGGAGATTGCAGACTCACACAGGCCTCCTCCGATACACGGGAAGTCAAGCTCCGCCTCTTTTTAACCTGCTGCCGAAACATCGCCACCAGGCAGCCAGCGTGCTCGAAGGAAAGAGCAGGATCCCCAGTTCTGATGGATCACCTGCCAGACACCTGAACCAGCCAACATTACTTAGTAGTGCTGGGGAGAGAGTGCCATCTTACCCACCCAGAGAGAGCATCGCCAATTTTGCTCTCTCAGATCCCGGCTGCCGATGGATGACAGAGACATGGATGAGATTTTATAAAGAGGTCGCGATTGGTTGAGACATCAGGTCCGTCAGAAAGATGGAACGAGGACATTAGGTGACTATTGTGTGTTGTTTGCGACTTTAGGTTCAATCAAAATTTGGACTGCAAACATGAAATTTGTGATTTTATTGCTGAAGCATCTTAAAGAGTAAGTGAGTGAATATACTTTGGCCAAATGATGACCAAGAGCTTCTGAAGCCCTTCCCCCTTTTCACCCACACACATCCCTGCTTCTGGAAACAGTCATTAAATGTTGGCAGGCTCCATCACCTTGTGCTCTGAGAGAAGAAGAATGGGCAGTATTGAGATACGGGCTCTGTTGGCTGAAGGCCACTTTGTTAGCTGTTGAATCTGTCTGCGGGATCCCCCCTCTCGCAGTCCCCATCAACTCCACACTGGATAATTATTGTCTCTCTCCAGTGTGTGAGAAGTGAGCGTTGCCTACTTAGACACCATACAGCTCCATGACTCCCATTGCTAAAGTCTATGGTTATCTTAAAGGCTCATCTCCACCCAATTTTCAAAATTTAATTAACTGAGATGCAAACACGCACAATAAATTTGACCTCTGTATGTAACCCAGCCATACAATGAAACACACAAACACACACACTAGTGAACACACACTAGGGAACTTGCCTAGAGTGCTGGTCAGGACTGTCAACAGCACCCCGGGAGCAGTTGGGGGTTAGGTGCCTTGCTTTAGTCATGTCCTTTTGTTCACAGGAACAGTAAATACACATATTAGGCAGCTGCTGTGATACGATACTATAGTGATTTTTTTTTTGCAGCCAATTAGCCCATCCCCTCCATTAGGACTTTCCCCATCACTTTTGCAATGTCCCTGAATCTAGGAGGGTGAAGACAAGCACAAGCCTACTTCGTTGGGCATGATGCAGCCACCGCCTCTTTCCAAACTACTGCTGATACACCGTCACTGGGGAAGCAACACACTCAGAGGAAAGCGCAGGATTCCCAGCTCTGAATGGACCAATCAGAAGATGCCTGAGCCAGCGGACATTGCAATGTGAGATTGATAGAGAGCGCCATCTACCTGCCCAGAGAGAGCACTGCCAATTTTTGCTCTCTTGGGCCTTGACTGTTGATGGCAAACAGCATGACTGGGATGCATACTCACGATCTTCTGGTCATAGCATTAGCATCTTAGCCTGCTCAGCCACTCGAGGCCCCAAGAGGTGTCGTCTTTAATCAAGTGTCCAATTTTGTGGAATATGACTGTATCTGTGTCCTCTGCTCTCCATATTCCATTACAGCATAAATAAGTCATATTTTATTGATTTAACGGTGTTAGAGATGATGCGTAGTTATTCATCTCACATTATTTATTTATTTAAAGCAAATGCATTGTGAATTTTTATGATGGTGCACCGATTCACATTGGTGATTCTCAACAAAGTCATTCAGAGTGGGCTGGTGTGAAACTGTTGACTGTAGAGGAACTGACATCTTTACAGTGGTGGTGATGGGAACCAGACATCACAATACCTACAGAACAAATATGACCATTTCATTTCCTATCCACAACCAGCAGTGAATCTAATAAATATCACATATATATGACCGTTTTTTCATATAATGTTGATGATAAAATAGTAAATTGTAACATCCTGCATGTACCCCTCCATCATGAATGGGTTAAAAATTAAGATCAATTTTTAACTGAAAATGGTCTCAAAACTATTGTAAAACTACATCTCACACAGCGTATTCATATCAGTTTCATGTAATAATGTCATTTGAGGTACATTTAAGATGTCTGTGACTCTACTAAATGGAGCGTTTCACACCAAAACCTTAGCAGTTTGATTAAATTGAAATTGTGAATACTTGGTAGAATTTCCCATTGATGTGAATGGCCTGTTGTGTCCTACCCTGGGCTCGAGCTGAGTAATATGGAGTATGGCTATACTACACAAGCCTGGTGAAGCAGGGACCCATCCACTGATCTCTATGGAAACCCAGGCACTCTAATGAATGCCACGACACGCAGACAAATGCTGGAGAGCACAATCAATGGGGATTGTTGTGGTTATGTAACTGGGACAGATTGGTACTCACGGTGCTCTGTGGCCTTTTCACTGCACACATAAATCCAGTGTGTTTGGCTCATGGATGGGACTCCCTGTTGCATGGGAAAAATGTTAAAGCATGAAACTTCAAGCAAAGTGATGCATAATACAGCCCACAGGACAAGTTTATTGCTCAAATGCTCTTGGATGTCTCCAGAGGCTCTTAAAAAGGAGACCTGAGAAGCTTCAGGCCCTGAGCAGCATCAAAACGGAGAAGTGCTGGATGAGAAATGGTTGAGTTCACACTGAGATTACTGTCTTTAGGAAACATGAGCATTATTATCTAAGACTAAAGCTCAAGTGGAGATTGCTGAGGTCTCAGGAGAGAAATCTGAGGATCTAACAGCCACCTGATCTCAATGTTGTCTAAGAGAAACTATTGAGATGTTAATGAGATCTCTTTTGGATATTTCTTTGCTCCTCAAGGACGCTATTAATAAGCTCGATATTTCAACTAAAAGTTCTAATGACTCAGACGAGTTCTACTGACTCAGACGAGTTCTACTGACTCAGACAAGTTCTACTGACTCAGACGGGTTCTACTGACTCAGACGGGTTCTACTGACTCAGACAAGTTCTATTGACTCAGACGGGTTCCACTGACTCAGACAAGTTCTACTGACTCAGACGAGTTCTACTGACTCAGACAAGTTCTACTGACTCAGACAAGTTCTACTGACTCAGACGGGTTCTTCTGACTCAGACGAGTTCTACTGACTCAGACAAGTTCTACTGACTCAGACGGGTTCTACTGACTCAGATGAGTTCTACTGACTCAGACGAGTTCTACTGACTCAGACAAGTTCTACTGACTCAGACAAGTTCTACTGACTCAGAC